>BRZM01000001.1:0-86663 GCA_033238685.1 Lates japonicus
ACACACACACATATATACAGGGAGGCAGCACTGGAGTCAAACAAGTATAAATTACAAAACAAAGTTTGTAAGCAAAAATAAACAATAAAAAACAAGAAATGTGTGGTGGCTGGCAACAATGCTGCTGTGGCTAGCAATATTGCTTTCAAAATATTTGTAACTGTTTCCCAGAGGCATTTCTCTGTAAAACTTATTTTTCTGATTATTTTGAAAGTAATAACACAATCCTGTGTCTAGAGATACCAGCCTGATCTCTTCATTTTAAGCTTGATATGGAGTCAAGTCTTAATAAACTGGGTTATACAGTGTTTGCTATGAAAAAGAGGCAGTTGCTATACCCTGAGTCTGCCCTCCATTAGTACTGAAGGATTTCCAAATGATTAATTTTGATGTGAAGTGCACTAGCCTCCCCAGCGATTAGCCACATTCATGCAGAGGTTTTCTTTCTCCACTCTTAATCATAAGAGCACAATTACATCCAAGCAACTAATATAGCTTCCTTCATTTTAACTACCTTGTGCAAATTTAACCTGACAGGTCATTACAGGTACATGTAAGCATGGTAACACATGATAAAGGCAAAATATTTTCCCAGACCTGTGGGTGAAACTAATTTGGCTAGATGGTGGTGGATGTAGATCAGTGGTAATAAAGTGCTCTGTTTTTTTCTACAGTAATGGTAGGTTTGGTTTGTGTGTAAGTGTATAAACAAATCCTTATATAATTTGCTCCTCCAGGATCACTCACAAGGTGCCTTTTTTTCTTTTTTTTAGTTTGGCAATACAAAGCTTAACATATTCAAGATCTTTGATTCTTTGTATGTTGGTTTATGCTTGTGTGTGTGTGTGTTTTGGAGTTACATTTCCAGAGTTTAGGACTGTTTAGTCAGCCAGAAAATCTTCCAGGCAGATTTGTACCTCATAATTCAACCGCATGTTTTGTTATCAGCTGTCAGCTTTGAATAAATGGAGAGAGCTCATTTTCTTTAGCATAACTGACCAAAACCTTGTCAGTTAAAAATTCCTACACAGAGCAGTTCTGGCCTTATAAAATGTCATAATAATTAGAGATAATGATGGTGGTGGTGGTTGAGAGTGGGGGGAGGCGGTGGTAATTATGTTTTATTCATAAAGTTATAGCATTTCTCAGCAGCACAACCTACCAGCCAGTCTGGAACAGCCTGATTTATCAAAGAATGACTTCTAGTAAACATTTTGAAAATTTAACCAGGACACTGTGACCTCACCAGATGCCTCCTACACCACTCACTCTCAGCAAGAGGAAGGAGTACTGTGAGAGAGTGTAATATTGACTTCAAGAAAGTGTTTTCCAACACTTTTTCATGTTTAGACTATATACTAATAAACCACTGAATATACAATATATACAAAAGGTTTTTGCTAATATGTGCATCCACATGAACAAGTGGGTGATATAATTCACGTCCTACCTCTAGCTTTAAGCTCTTCCACCAATCAACAGTGGCAGTGACGTGCAGAGAAACATAGCAATGCACGAACAAAGGTAATTGTGGTAACAATAGTGGTAATAATAGTAATGACAATTAAAGTTATAAATGCAATAGTAGCAGTAATACTATAAGCAATACTGATCATTTCTAAATATAACGGCAGGTGTTGAGTGGAGTTGTAGGAGCAGCAGGAGACTTGTCATCACAGAACAGACTCTACAGTTCCGGAGGCAGAAATACCTGCAGAAAGAGACAGAAGAGGAGAGAGAGACGGAAGAGCACAATACTACAGGAAAGGGAGGTTATTGACTTAGTAACATGTATTTATTGGATATGAATCCATACTGATAGAGAGAGAGAGAGAGAGAGAGAAGCTCAGTGTGTTGTGCGAAGTCTAGGCCTATAGCAGCATAACTAAGGGATGGTTCAAGCCTGGGCCAACCCTAACTATAAGCTTTATCAAAAAGTCTCAGAATCACCAGTAAACCAGCATTCTGGGAATGCAATGATCTAGTGGGATTGTATGTAACTATAAGATCTTTCAAATATGGTGCCTCACTAGTGTTCAGGACCAAGTACAATGACTTTGGTTTTGTCTGAGTTCAATGGTAGAAACAACAACAAAGGGCCCTAACAACAATGCAAACAATACATGATTTCAAATATTTTTTAAATTGCTTTGCAAATGTTTTATGAGGAAGGAAATGCATTCAATACTTTTGTTGGGTCTGACAGATACACACAGTGAGTTTTGGTGACGAATTATGAAAACACAACTTTTTTTTACAAGTTAACTCCACAGGACACATTAACTAAATATGTAAATACATTAAGCAGTGGGAAATCTAACTTTATTCATTATGTTTACATTGTTTTTCAAAGCCAATAAAACACTTAGGTCGTGTGTCCATAGTGCTGAGATGCAAACTTGACAGTTAATTTTTCAATATTATAAAACCTATCAAGCTCTTCCATATACTGATGGAAAGTCCCCTACAAGCTACAGTGGATTGAGGTGAACAATTTTTTATCTTGCCCCCCAGCTGGGCTGGAGTTATAAAGAGGCATTGATCAGCACAAAGATGGTTATTTTTAATACATAGCCATTTTTCTTCATTTATGCACTGGCAGTCCACCCCAGAGTTAAATATTCAGACAAGGATCAATTTACAAGGTATCCATTAAACATATTAATCATCCATTAAACACAAAACGTCAGACAATTCTATTCATTAAAGAATGTTAAAATAACATTTTATAATAAGAAGAACAATATAAGATACTGAACATGGCACAATTTATGTCCAATAAGGAAAAATAAGGATGTGAAAATTATAGCTTTATCTCCATGCAGGTGAGACCCATTTGGGTTGTAGCTGTGCTCAAATTTAAAGTTTTAGTCTGGTGTCACTGAGAACCCTTGAGTTGTGTGTAGAACTAGGCCACAGGGATCAAGGATCATCCATTCTCAAGCCATAACCACACTGTTGATGTTGTAGTAATGCTTTTGAAAGAGCAAAGTTTGATGTGTACTGGTCAAAAAACTGAAGGTTCCAAGAGAGGGAGAGATATGCTTCAATTTTTGTCCAGTTTGTGTGTGATCACTTGCCCCACCCTAATGTGTGGCACCTGTGTCTTATTGTCTTCCCTGTTCCTCAGTATATAAGCCCTCCTCTCACTCCCCTCTGTGCCAGTTGGTCTTGTGTCTCTGTACTAGCATTCCAGTCTTTTTCTTGTGAGTTTTTGTATTCCTGGTGTTTAGACTACTCCTTGTGTTTTGGACTTGATTTTGCCTGCCGATTTTGTACCTCCACCTGAACTCTTGTTCTTGTATCTTAACCCTACTATTATCTTTGGGGTCAATTTGACCCCACTGAATGTTTAATGTCTCTAAATAAATGATTGACATATTTTTGCTTCACATTTAATGACTTTTCCTAGTTTAATGGAGACAACTGGGTAAACATAAAATTAACATGATATGTTTTCAATGTCTTGCACGCATTGTATGCATCAGTGTTCTTTGGAGTCAATTTGACCCCAGGCTGTTTTAGCTATATAAATCATATAAGAAATATCAACATTTTACACACATACTGTATGTTTTGGTTGTTTTGGATGATATTGAGGTCACTATAACATGCAATTTTATAATCTTCAAAAAGCTTTAGGGCCCTAACCTAGCCATAACTGTAGTAGTGCAAGAACCACTGACCAGATCGAAAAACATTATTTTCGCAAGAACTTTGATATTTCCCATGCTGTGGGGGTGGGAAATTATGGTTCCCGCAAAGATATTGACAGTTCACACAACATAGGGGTGGAGCAAACATATAAAAACATGCACAGCAGCCTTCTGAACCATTTCTCTTGGTGCTCTGTGTGCTCTCTCTTTCTGCTCACTCAACTGAAAATGGCTTCTAAGGAAAGGTTTTCTGTCAATAAGGTGTTGTCACATCTCTTTGACCATGAAAGTGACACAGAGGATGATGTTGAGGAGGACCCTGATTATGAGGCATCCTCCTCTGATGACAATGTCTCTCAACCACCAGCAAACACACTACCTTCCCTACTTGAACAACAGGGTAGACTTAGTGCTGCTAATGTCATCAAACTGGTTCCAGGTCCCACCAGATACACTGTCAGCCATGTCCAAGAAATAAAGTCAGCATTTGAACTTTTCATCACACCATCAATTGAAAAGAATATACGGAAGACGAGGAGACGAAGAGCAGTATTTCCAGCCACCATGTCTCTAAACACATTCCATGTTTTCTCCCGTGTCATACACTTTGATGACAGAGAAACAAGGCAGGGCCGACGAGAGCGTGACAAACTCTCATACGGGATGTATGGGACAAGTGGGTTCAGTGATGACCCTTTCTTTGCAATCCAGGCCCCCACGTGACTGTGGATGAATGTCTGGTTGCATTCTTCAGACTCCTTCAGACAATACACGCCGAGCAAACCGGCCAAATACTGTATCAAAATATGGGCAGCATGTGATGCACAGTCCAGCTATGCCTGGAATGCCTGTTGCATTTTTGCACATCTAGCACTCCTCCTTTGGATCTGTTTTGGCCTCTAAAAACTTGAGAAAAATATCAGGAAATTTAGACACTAAATGCTTTACTATATATAGAGAGTATTTTTGATGAAGATAGCTGCCCAATGCTGCTGCGAATGAGGTTAATGATAGATGTGAATCTGAACAAAAAGGTAAATTTGCTGGCTATAAAAATAGAGTTGGCAAAAACAAGCTTTGTTCAGTAAAGGTGAGGGGAATCAGGTGATAATTCTTACTATCAGTGACACCTTTCATGTTATGCATAGTCATTTTATCCACTGTTAATATAAAGTGGTAAAAATAAATATAATGTTAACCATGTGTTTCAGTAGCCTAAACATAATAACATGGGGACATGATTTCTGGTCACTGGTGTTGACATTTTGAGCTTTTGAACTATTCATCCCAACCTCTTCCCAATAATGGATCTGTCACGAATGTTCTCTCTTCATTTAAGGGGCAAAAAAATCATTATGACCACATCTAATGTGTTTTGTATACACAAATATGCAGAAAATGTTGTCTTAATGTGTTCATTTATATCATGCCAGCAGCAACAGTCTCTTACTAGCCTGAGGCAACCTCCTACCCTCAGGTTAGAGATGTGAATACAGCAGATGATGTCTCTAAGAGTGTCAGCTCACTTCCATAAGTCAACTGAGGGAACTTTGCCATGCTAAACACAGTGGCTAAACATTCCTGTACAATTTGGCCATTCCTACTTTCTGTGTGTTCACACACTTGGCCCAAGTTTTGCTATATTGTCTTTCAGACATGCTTTCTCATGGGTCTCCATCCAGTCCAACATATTCTCTCCATGTGAATGCCTTCTCAGTATCCTGCATGACTATGACAAATTTGACAAAAGTTCCCTGATTTCCTTTCATATGGGTTGGTCTTGGCAGCTTGTTGACAGCACCTACCTTGTCAGGGTCGATTCTCAGCTGTCAGCTGTGCTGTCAGCAGGTGTCCAATGCTGGGCACTTCTGACACAGTGTGAACCCGTCAGCTTTCAGCTTGATGTTCTTTCCCTGCATGTGTTCAGGAAGTGTTTCTCATCATCCCTGCTAGACTACTTCAATGTTTCATCATCATGTGGAATCAACGTCACCTGCAATTACGCATGTATGTGTCAGGTAAGCCCTCTGGCACCTGAGTCAACTTTCTTTGATAAATTTCAGGTGCAAAGCTGAGTCCCAGAAGGAAGGTGAGGAGAACATGATTAGATTGCTTATCTCTTTGCTAATTTAACATACCAGACACAATATTTAACATCACAGACTGTGAACACTTGGCATATCAGAGAGGATGTCATCAATAGTGCATAGTGGAAAGGACAGGCTTCAAACATATATTAACACATATTAAATCCTTGGTCTGTAATGTGGTTTTCCAACCAAACACTGATGCAGTTTGTGCAGCGTTTATATTTTTTCCTGGAAATTTGGATTAAGTGTCTGAATTCAGTGTACATTACTAATTTGTGTCAGGGCCTATAGGTCTCCATAGATCTAATAGGTCTCATCTGACCACTGACCACCACGCAGTTTTCTCTTCCTTCCCGTCTGGGCTCCTCAACAAGATCTTGCTATCACGTTTTAAGTTGATATAGTGAACTCGTTCGCAAAATGTTTCATAGTTCCAAATGAAACAGATACCGAGGAATCTCATCATTCATTTGGAGTCGTGTTCCTGGGCACCTGATGAATGTAAGTCTAATGTTCATTTTTGCTCTGTTTTCCACCAACTCCTGGGAAAATGTTATGTCTGCTGCTAAATGTCCCACTATATACTGTACAGTGGAATTATGAGAGCTTTGGGCTAAAAACAGCTGCTTTCTGCACCTGAGAATGGATTGGTTGATTTGATGTTTTTCTTGTGGCTTCATCACTAGCAAACCCCCTTTGACTTACATAGTAGTCAATTGATTGTTTGCCAGTGAACAAATATTGATTATAGCAGCTTTAGATATCATTTGCTACAACTTAGAGGTTAATGTCACATGTTTAAAATGTTAAAATTAATTAATCCTTTAATAGAAATGTAGAGCCACTTAAATGCATCAGCTGGCTCTACTTCACTGAGGGAAAAGAGGTAAAGACTTAGTGATGAGTTTAGTGCCCACACTGGCCAATGACTGAACTTCTTGGTCTCAGGAAAATTCATTCACTCATCTTCTCAGCTTTGTGTGGGGGCTGGAGCCAATCCCAGTTTACATTGGATGAGAGGCAGATTACACCTTGGACAAATTGCCAGCCCATTGCAATATATAGATTATATATATAGACAAACAACCATTTACACCTACAGTCAGTTTAGAGTCACCAATTAACCTAACCTGCATGTCTTTGGACTGTGGGAGGAACACTGATGAGCATTACAAGGAACAGGAACAGAGTGAGGTTGGCAGAGGTTAGGCTGACAAACAAAGTGACTAATGGCAGAGTAAGACAACAGGAACATGATGGAAAGAAGCCCTTTGGTGAATTATAGTTGCTGGTTAAATTGTAATTTGTTATCAACACGACATACTACCAACCATCAGACTGTATCTCCTGCAGTGAGTGAAGATGATGCAGATCATTAGGGGTGACTGTGGCTCAGGAGGTAGATCGGCCGCCCATCAATCAGAAGGTTGCTGGTTCGAGTATTACTAGCTGTTAACCAAACTGTCAACTAACTGCATCTTAGCACAGAACTGCCATGGGTTCAGATGTTTTCAGTCACATTAAACAGATGGGCCATATGCACGACAAGGGCCAAACATGCTTCCAATGGGAGCGAGAGACAGAGTGTCCTTACAGCTTCAGTAAATCAAATCTAGAACCAAATTCCTCTTGTATTTCTCTAGACAGGTCTCTGTGCAGTGATGGAGTGTTTGTAACACAGAGATGAATCTACTGTAAAAGACTGTTCTTTTGATTTGACTGACTCAGTCTCATGTTAGGGGTGTTAGTCAGTGAAATCAGCTGTTGTAGTTCAGCTGGAGATGACTGGTCTTGCTGCTCAAAGGTGAAAAATATTGTTCAACAGTGTTGAGCCTCTGCCTCCTAGTAGCTACTGTAGGGGAAAGCAGTCAGGCAGTGGATACAAAGCAATTTAGAATGAGCAAATAAGGGCAAAAGGGAGAGATTTTGTTTTAGGAGCCTCTTTCAATTTCAATCTATTCTCTAATGCGCTTCAGTAAAGAAAAATTGAACTAATTACAGTGTCCTTGTTGTTACATGGCTCACATAAAACAAAAAAAGTCAAAAGAACACACACCATTGATGCAGGGGCAGATGAGTTCAGACCAGATGAAGCAAACTGAGTTTATATGTAATACTGCATAAGTGATGAGACAAAAGGAAAATTCTCCTTGGAAAATATGAACCTTCTAGTCACTCATGTAACCGCCAAGTTCAGAAGATGGGAAAGCTCTTTGTAATGCATGCTAGTGGCGATAGATCCACAAAGACACCACTGCTGCAATGCTGCATCTTTCTGTTCTACTAAGGTTGTTATAGATGTGAAAGCTGATATCTCAGTCTGCATTTTGATGGATTTCTCACTGTACAACAGTTAAATGATAACTAGTGTATTCAGAAGGAAGCATTTGTTCTATGATTGTGATGGTTTGTTTGTTTTGAGGTTTGTAAAGACCCAGTTAATAACACACCCATCCAAGTGATAATAATAATAAAACATGAGAAACACAGACATGCAAAACATAACAGAAATGAATCCATGCACCAGTGATTGTAATAGTTTTTAAATGCCACTTAATCATCCAATAAATGTCGTGTACAAAAATATACTGTATTTGTAACATGTCATGTTACTGCAGGTTGCTTACAAGATGCTTTAGATCTTAAATTACCTCTTGTCATTATCCTGATTGAGCCATAAGATCAAAATTTTGTTAGTGGGATGAGGTATGCAGACATACTTTAAAGGCTCTATATATCCACACAGGGGTTTTTAAGCTCATAAGAGCAATGCTGGGAAGTGTGCGATCAACCTCAGTTGGTATATGCCCCTGCTGTCCTGAGAGGGTCTATTCAACTAGCATAAAAGTGAATCAGGGGAGAAACAGGGGAAACATATAAACTCTGTAATGTACTTATAAATCACTTAGGCAACAGTGCTAACCACTGTGCTATTGTGCTGCTCCTACAACCCCACTCAACACCTGCTGTTATAATTAGAAATGACTTATACTGCTACTAGTTTTAGTGCTACTTTTGCAATTACTACTTTAATAATCACAACTATCATTACTACTACTGTATTACTGGTATCACTTTACATTTTTTACACAGAATCCGTGTAAAGCACTGTTCTCTACCTCCCTCTACCCCTTCCCTCCTCTCTCTCTCCTTCTTAATACCCAACCGGTCGAGGCAGATGGCCGCCCACCCTGAGTCCAGTTCTGCTCCCGAGGTTTCCCGCCTCTAAAAGGAAGTTTTTCCTTGCCACCGTCACCCAGTGCCTATGGTGGGATCTGCTGGTCTCTCTGTAAATACTATTTTAAAGAGTATGGCTCCAGACCTGCTCTATATGAAAAGTGCCTTGAGATTACTTTTGTTGTGGATTTGTAGTGAGGTTGTCGGATCAGCTCCGTTGGGATTGGTCATGGCCCTGGAGCACTGAGTAGGCCTTGGCGTGCAACTACTGCTTTGCCTCTGGATGCTCGGGATGATGTGGGGGGCTTTTTTTTATTTCCTCCCTCCTAGCCTGGGCCTGGTCTTGACTGGATACACACAGTGCAACAACACAATTAGCTCTCACACTTCTCCCTCTCATCTCACACTCATAAAGTATGCAACTAAAACAAAATGTCCAAAAATTTCAATTTCAATTTTATTTATATAGCGCCAAATCACAACAAAAGTCATCTCAAGGCACTTTTCATATAGAGCAGGTCTAGACCATACTCTTTAAAAGAGAGAGACCCAACAGATCCCACCATGAGCAGCACTAGGCGACAGTGGCAAGGAAAAACTTGCTTAAATGTTGGCAACATTAAGGCATTTCACTTTCCATTCAACCCAGGTGGCTGGTCGCCATTTGGTCTGGGATGTCCACTTTACAGATTCTCAGTTACTCAGCAAAATCAAAGTTTTTATTTCATTTTATCTCTATCAAGTTTCCTGCAAAGAACAGAACTCTGGTCTCTTGGTTGTTTCCACCTTATAATTCTAGAACACACACCTTTTTGTGCTGCATAAAATCTAATAATTTTTAAGTCCCCCTTCCTCAGACAGATGTCCCATACCATATTATTATCCCCATGTGGGGTTTTTTTTGCTTTCCCAGCCTCTGTGAGAGGATACTTGACATTAAAAAGTTTGAGAAGCCAGTAATTCTGCAGCTTTCCAATTCACACCACACTGACCTGATTACCCATTCAGTGTGAAAAGACATTCTGAAAAAGCCTGAGCTCTGACAGGTGGCTCTTTGTCATCGTTATTCCGGCATAACACCTACTCAGTCCCACTTGCTGTTCTGTGCTACTCGTTCATGACAGCTCTACACATAAAGGCATAAGTACTCAAGCACACAGAAGCGCATACAAGAACACACACATGCACACAGATATACTGAGCAGGATGGTCCAAGTGTGAAGATGAGGTGGAGCAATTAACAAGAGAGTCAAAAAGCGCCCTCCCTAAAAAGTACATAAACAAATATAAACAGAGATCACACAAAAATACTCATTGACACACACAGCACGAGGCACCTGAAAATGAACCAAAATGAGATATTGACTGGCTGTTAGAGAGGCATCATTCATCCAAAGCAGGATCACACAAAGCACAAAGGAATCAATCAAGAGGAGAGGAAGAGGGGATATATATAGAGGTAGAGCAAAGGCCAAAAAAATGACTGTGACATAAAGTCAACAACATAAAGAGCATTAGATTCAGCTGCATTACATTCTCTCACACATGCTTCAGCTTTAAGTTGTAAATCAGTTTCTTTACACCTTCCCTTTGTTTCTGCAGCACGGTGTCTGTTATACTTGTGCATATCTATTATCTTAATATGCCCATTTCTGCCAAAAAGAAAAAGTATATCAAAAGTTTGACATGATAAAATTAAAATACAAGTCAGTCCAGTTATGACTCACTCTAATAATTTTGAACTTAGAAAGTAAATATTATCAAATCTTTGGAAAAACATTTTATTGATCAATTTCTGGGGTGAATTTCACATTTAATAGTATAACTCAACATGTTACATAAACACATAAATCCCTTCTTAACATGTCATATCATCTAAACAATAATTTTGAGTTTGATACTTTTGATTTTTGATTTGGATTTTGATTGTACTGATTTTTTGTATCATAGGATACATACATTCAGTAGATATGAAGGTGGCCATACTGTTATGGCATAAATTATTTGTAGATTACCATTCCTTACTTTCAATTAGCAAAACAATGAATAAATTAAAGCTGCGAGCAGCGTTGAACGGGCCCTCGCACCCGGCACCCGTCGGGGGAGCGGCGACCGCGGGGTCAACGCAGGTCGTAGGGCACACTCCGGCGTAACACTTCCCACTTCCAAGATGTACTGAAGCGTCCCCACGGCATAATATTCCCACCACTGCGTTTCACTACGGAGACGCTGTTCTTCAGGCGGTACGCCTCTCCCCTCTTCCTCCAAACGCAAGCAGTGTCTCTGTGGCCAAAGAGCTCCAGTTTTATCTCATCTGACCAAAGGACATGCCTTCCGTATGCATAATCTTTCTCCAGGTTGTCCTTGACGTACTTCAGTCCGGCTTGAAGGTGTCTCTTCTGCAGAAGTGGAGTTCTTCTTGGTCTGCAAGCTCACAGTCCATTCCTGTGCAGAGCTCTAATAATTGTCTTCTTTGAAGCTACAATTCCTGACTTAGCTAAGTCATTCACTAGTGTCTTGGCAGTGTTTATGGGCTCTTTAGACAGGTCTCTCACTGGTTTTCTTTCCAGGGTCATTGAAATCTTTCACTTCCTACCTCTGCCAGGCTTGTTCTTTACTCTGCGGCGTCACCGTACACTGTGTAACACGAAAATATCAGCAGACCCTGTGTGAAATTTCTTAACTGATCAAAACCAAACTGTAAAGACAGCATCAATCCACGCTCAGCTTTGGTCAAGGGGAGACATATGGGAGAAGATGAGTAGAGAGAGATAGAAAGAAACAGAAAGGGTGATGGAGTAAGATTACATGAATTCAAAATAACCTGCAATTCCTTCAAATTAATTTGAAGCCAGTTTAAATTTTTGAGCCAGCTTTGACATCTGCAGATATGAGTTTATGAAGAGGGGCCTGCTGGGGCTGAATAATATCCATTTTCATATCAGAAGAAACACTGCATTAAACATTGTCTTAGTTCACTGACCTGAGGTCAACAGGTAATATAACCAACCTGTGAGGTGGCTCACCCCCGTAGGATAAACACATAAATGAATACTGATAGAACTGATAATTAAAGGCACATCAGTGACATGGAATGCTATTAAAACTAAACTATAAACTGGTGACATTAAATTCTACCTCAAGTGTATAAAAAAAATTCTTCTTTTGCAGTTAGTTTTCAATAAGGAAAACACTGTAAGAAAGCTGACTTTGTGGCAACAAAAGATTTAAAATAAAAGCTTTTATGCCACTTATTTTCTGTGACAATATTTTTCAGAGCTCAGCATCTGTGACAGCTGTAAGTCTTGGCTCTTTAGACTGTATTCTCCCTGTGGCATCAGAGCATGTTAAAACAGGGTGATCAACTCCTCCTCCCCTCCCCCCTCAAACACACACACACACACACACACACACACACACACAGATACCCCCTTCCAAAAACCCATCAGAGAGTAATACAATGGCTCCATCTGCTGGATAAAGTAGTGAATTACTGCAAAAGAACAGGTGTCTGAAAAATTCTCTGAATACCAACTTTGACAGGCCAGAACAGGCACACGCTTCGACCAAAACTCACAATTTTCGCAGCAAGTCTTCCTGAAGGCCTTAAGGAGGTCCTGACAACATTTGAAGTGAATCTGGGTCACTCTTCTAGAAACTGGACATCACACTATAAAATATGTCATTTCCTGCTATAAATAGGTGGTGCTACAACAATTGTATGAATATTGACATATGGATGTGTGCAGTTAGGTACCATTAACAATACTGTACAGTTTGATACAGTTTGGACAAAGTATGGCTGAAATACAGCAAGTTTTAATGCAACTTTCTGTTCCGTGGCGAATGATCGAACTTTGAGGGGCCAGAACAACCACACCCTTCAATGAAAACTCAAAAGCTTGGCAATTTAACATCTTCTATATCTTAATAACGTATTTCCAAATTTTGAAGTGAATCGGATAATGCGTCTAGGAGGGTTGTAAAAATTCCCAACCCCTGGAAATGGCCGAAATGACACAATTTTGTCACCTTCCGGTCAAAATAAAAATACTTTCTGTTGGGTTTAGAATATGGCTCCAAGAGGCTTTTTGGTGCGTCATGGGATGTTACATATGTGTGCACATTTTCAGATTTTTAGGCGCAACGGGCTTGAGGGCCTGTTCCGTTTAAAAATGTAGGTGGCGCTATCAAAGCCATTTTGCCACACCCATGCTCAAGACCCCTAAATTATGTAATTTTTCGCCGTGCCTGACGCGTCTGCAAATTTTCATGAGTTTTCACGCATGTTTAGGCCCTCAAAAAGGCCATTTTGTCGGGAGGAAAAAAAAAAAAAAAAAAAGAAAAATAATAAACCGAACGAAAACAAGAGGGTCCTTGCAACTTGTTGCATGGCCCCGTTGGGTCCCTGCAAGTCGTTGCTCGGGCCCTAATAAACCGAACGAAAACAATAGGGTCCTTGGGGCCTAATTATATCAAAGTGAAAGGACAGAATAAAGTAAATTCAAAGGAAAGGAAACTTAACATGAAACTAAAATGAAACTTATTTTTAAAAAAATCAGTGTTTTAACTGATTTCCAAAATAAAAGAGAGGGTATACAGCTTGTTAATGGTAATTCATTCAGACTTTCAAAATAAAAGACAAAGTACAGATTGTGAATGGCAATTCATTCAGCTGGATGGTTTACACCAAAACCAATTTGATGTAAAGCAAACAAATCACAGAATTTATCCCTTTGTCTCCAAATGTACATATTTCCTATGTGAATTAGCTGGACGTTGTAAAAGTCATTTATTGTTTTTATTTTGACAGAGTTGACTGTTTTGGCACAAACCATCCAGCTCCTGTGTCTGCCCCCTTTTAACTAAGACACATAAATAAAAATAATAATGATAAAATAATAAAATAAAATCAAAGTATATGCTTTGTCTATCTGTTTCAAGACAAAGACAAGTCTCAGTATAGTTAAAATCCGTCCTAGGCATGTGTGCTCTATGTGCAAAGGATCCGTTGTCAGGAAACTCTAATCTCTGTATGAATACTTTTTTTTTTTTTTTTTTTTTTTTTTGTTACACATTCTCATGAGTCTTTTAAGGTTTAAAATGTAAAAAGTTAAAACACTGACTTGGGCTGTGAGTCTTCTTATCAAACACAACATTCAATAGAATAAATAGTAACCAAAGGTAGACCACAAACGTTAGTCTATAATAAAATGATGCTTTGAAATAGTTATAGTAAACTGCTCTGTAACACCTCTCTAAGGCAGGGCTGATCAATGTATGTTACCATCAGTCATCATCTGTCTAGGCATCCCTCTGTCACTCATTCTATTAAGGTTTTACAGTAGGCACAGAGCCCAAATAATACTGTGTGGATTAAAAACTGCAGTGAGGATTCATGGGTAAATATCAAAGGGTTGCAGTGTGTCAGGATAGGGCAACAACAAAATGTAACATATTTTATGCTCATAAACAGATAAAGGGTGACACATTTGTGAACCCAGAGCTTTTGACATTAGAACATGGAGTACATGGTGTCTTTTGCCCATGTAAAAAACCCTGAGCTTCAGTTTCACACACATTTTACCACTGGAGTTATAAACAGTGTAGGACTCATGTCTGTACACAGAGCTTTAGATTAGATCAAGGCTAAGTGCACAAATGTGAGAAACCTTTAACATACATAGACAGCCCACACTAATGATTAAGATGACTAAAACCTGTCCTCTTTTGTCTGTTTTTTTTATCTGTTGATGAGGAGACAGGTAAAGGGAGTGGAAGGAAAGGATGAAAACAAAAAGAAGGAAAGGATGAAATGAAAAGAAAAGGAATAGATTCTTATGAGATGCAGAATAAACATATATCAGTTGGGCAGAGATCAACAGCCCAAAGATCCTTTAAACTGCAGAGCTGTTTTCAGAGACACAGTCATTCTGTCCAGGGTTCATAGTTTGTTCTGTCATGATGCTCTTCAGTCAGTTGTTGGCACAAACCAAAACTGTCAACGGAGCACAGTGTCAGCATGAAGATGGACTGACCTTTGACCTTTCCAGTGGCTGTATAGCTTCTGCTTTCAGTCATCTGGTCAGTGTCAGTGAACATGGAGGACACAGAGGTGCAGAGACCTTAAAGAGAAAAACAGTGGGGAACTTTATCTTTGACATTTCTTTAGTTGTAAACGCAAACTGCATGCACCAACAGTGTTTCTGTTGTTTTGATCATCAGGAGATTTGGTATGGCAGGAGTAGGAGAATAAAACTGCTACCTTTAACACGTGTTGGAGGACGAGCTTGATGTTGCAGAGAGGAAGAACTGTCACTCTCCACAAAAGTGCAGTGACAACTGATGTGCAGCTTTGTGTGTGCTTGCAGCAGTGTGTCTGATCACATGCCAAAGGAGCAAGGCTCTGTGACGATGTGAGGGCAGGAAGAGGAAGCTGATCCTGACAAGAGAAAACACAAAGATGTTGGAACAAAATGAAGTCCTTGAAATAAAACATCTGACAAAGTCATATTGTACATGATAATCAAATACCTTGAACACTACTGCAGGACAATAACAGACGTCTGTCCAGTGCCATCTCACATAGTTCACTAGCTTGTGGAGCTGTGCAGTGGTCTCTACTGTGAAGTGGAGAATCACAGTGAAGGAAGACCTGAAGGAAGAAGTTCATGTACATAACATTATTAAACTCCTAACTGTGACATAAAAGAGCAACAATATTACTGTAATATGAACAGAGAACAAACATCAAAAAGTACTGTTATATGACAAAAGCCAACCATACCTTCTGCTCTGTTGTGAGGAAGCCTGAGCACTGGCAGGAGGAACAGGGTCTCTGTGTGGTCCAGCACTGATGACTCTGCTGTTGATCAGCAGTCAGGGTGGTGCTGTGATGACTGGTCTGTGGCAGGATGATGTCTTGGCTGTAGTCAGCTGATCCAGTGTCCGAGAGTCACAGAGAAGGTGAAGCAAAGGTTGGCAGGAGTTATCTCATCGTCTGCTTTGAAGAATGACTGGGACTGGCAGGAAGTAAAACACGTCTCTGTGTGGTCCAGTACTGATGGGTCCACCTCAGACTGACAGTTAAGATGGTGTTGTGGTGTGTGGTCAGTGGCAGCAGGATGACGTGGTTGATCTGAGCTGATCCTCACAATGCTGGAGGAGGTGTGGTGAAGGCTGATAATGTGTATTCACAGAGGACACAGGAGAACTGTGTCTTTGTCCAGGGGAAAAGAAAACTTAGCAAAATAAAACTTATCAAAGCTATAGTCTCTAGCTATAGTCCACCCACCCTGCCACAGAGGGCACTGGGACATTGGGTGGATGGAAATGTGGGGTATCAGCTGGTAGGTATCAGAAAGTGTGTGTTACTTTGAGAACACACACTTTCTGATGTATTCCCAGTGTTGACAGCTGTGTACAAAGCATGTACATGTATATATACACTGTAATGCTGTATATATACATGTACATGTTTCAGTAGCTGTATAGAACTGCTGTGTTTTCAAGCAGTTGTTTGGTTGTACAACTGCTCACATTTACAGCAGTTCTATACAGCTACTGAACGTTTTGGCCTGTGTATTTACCAACCCAGACCCAAAACCCACCCTGATAAATACACAGGCCAAAACACAAGGGAAGCATAACTCACTGAAACATAGTTACCTGAAAGATTATATGACCTATAACATTATCCAATACTCTTAACAGTTCTGATTACCAAACCAATGTTACCAAACCAATGTTACATGATATATATCATCATCATATATCAATATCACATGAAATCTACCAATAAGTTGTTAACCAGTACAATTAGGACTCCTTTACATTAGTTCAACAAGTTACATAAATTCAACAACAATGTTGCCTAAAAACTACAATATGACTCTCACTGAATTTACCTTACCTTACTCACTGGAGGAACCTGAACAGAATACATCACTGTGACAATATTTTACCAGGTGACATACAAAGACAGTGTTATGGTTGAGGGATAAAAATGATAAGCACTTTGTCAAACATTGTGTTATTCCTCAAGCATCAAAGAAACCTTGCAGTTTGTTATTTTATAGGGGTCCTCTGGTCCTCCCTCCCTCCCTCACAGCCTCAGTGAGGCTGGAACAGCCTGTGGTCCGGCTGTATAGAGGACCCCCGAATTTAGATCATATTAAGCTGCTATGACTGTCGTCTCAAACCAAACTGTTTGGAACATTTCACTCTCTTTCATCATTATCATTTAGTCTATACTCCACTGTAGTATGCTTTTTAAAACTCACTGTTTTGCTCTACTTTTCTCACAATTTCACACAAAGTTCTCATAAACTACATTCTAAAATCTCTGCACTGAAAATGTGGATTTTAGATTCAAATCATTTGCATTTTTCTTTACCTTTAAGACTCACCTGACAGTACACAGTACACAGGGTCATGATAGCTATGTTTTCATCACACCAGAATGGAGACATCTCTGTGGTTGTGAGATGAAGATCAGGTCCAGCAGTGTGTTCTTTTCTGTGGTTGCAGCAGTGATGAGTTGTGCGTATCCTCTAGACTGAAACAGCTCCAGTATCGGTTTGCTTGCGCTGGATAAAAGATTCTCGTTAAAGTCACCACAGACAATGATAGGATGACAATCCAGGATCTCCAGTGAGTCCAACAGGCTGCTCAGGTTAGACAGGAATGATCTCATACAGTAGTCTGGAGGTCTGTACACAGCTGCAATCAGTGCACTGATGGGAGCTTCAACCTTCAGTGCCACAAACTTCAGTTACATTATGAACATACTGTTTCTCACGAACCTGAATGTTGTCTTTGACATACACACACACATCTCACTATGTGAGAGTAGATGTTAGTGTTCACTGCATATAATGAATTAAAGTGTGAAAAAGATACATAATTTTAAAAAAACAATACAAGGAAGAGTTAAGAAATAATGGTGTAACGATAAAAAGTAACTTAGTTTTTAAAAAATACAACCAGGACAGGCCAGAACATAATGGTGTAAAACAGAGAGTGAACAGGTCAGATGAGGACAGGGCCAGCTTTGACATGACCCAGTAAGTGAAACTTAGTCCAGGTGCATTCCAGGAGATATTGGCATATGACAATAAGTTAATAGTGTATTTTAACAAGGGGACCAAGGATGGACATTTAGACTAACCAATGTTTTAATGGTGTAAATTTGATAAACCAATAAAATGACCTAAGAGGCGTGGAAAGTCATAGCCAAAACTGTATATAAAGGGGGACAGAGCCAGTACAGTTTTGGGGCATTTCTGGTGTATCTTGTGTGCACTTTGAACTGTTCTCAGGTTTCTTTGTCGACAAATAAACTCTACTGCCTTGGACACTGCCGTCTCCTGATAATTTTTGGACACCTGAATCAGGCTGAAGATTTCTGATCGCAGTTCAGTGGTTTGGGACTTTAAACCCAAATCCACATCATAACCTGTGAGTGCAGTTGGACACAAACAGGTGATTGTGATAAAGATCATCTGATATTAATACAAAGATTTTATTCTCTCACAGTGTTTTTAGGCATTTTATTTCAACATCCAGCTTTGGCTGTGTATTATTTAAAACACATTTGTACTCTTTAGTTTTCTATCTAATGCACTTAAGCTTCCATCACCACTTTTACAATTTGACTTCCAACTTTTGATTCTGCATTTAGCTGTTTTTCCTTTCTGCTTCCACCCCTGTTTGGGTTGTAACTACTCCTACATACTTTCTGCTACAGGAACCATTCAACTATCAAAAGGTTTAAACCTTTTTACATTTATTCTCCTTCAACTTTCTTCAACTCTTTATGCTTTTTAAAATGTTCGACTTTGTCTGCAATTTTGCTATTCAAATGAATGCTTCAGCTGTTGATTTTAACTTTCAGCTTCTGTATCTACCCTCTCTCTCTGCTAATTTCAGCCATTTTAAACTTCAGCAATTACTTTTGCCTTTCAAATTTTTGCATTTCAACAATAATTTCAGCCTTTCAGCTTTTTCTTCTGTATTTCAACAATTTCAGCCATTTTTATCTTTAAGCAGTGTTTAAGACTTCATACCTCTTTCTCTCCATTTGAACTGTTTGAGTCAAACCCTCAGCAGGTCATTTTACCTTTCAACTGTATCTACCTCTTTTACATTTTGACTTCCAACTTTTGATTCTGCATTTAGCAGTTTTTCCTTTCTGCTTCCTGTTTGGCTTGTAACTACTCCTGCATACTTTCTGCTACAGAAACCATTCAACTATCAAAAGGTTTAAACTATTAACCTTTATGCTTATTCAACTTTCTTCAACTCTGTTTTTTAAAATGTTCAAAGTTGTCTGCAACTTTGCTATTCAAATGAATGCTTAAGCTATCGACTTTAACTTTCAGCTTCTGCATCTGCCCTTTCTCTCTGCTAATTTCAGCCATTTTAAACTTCAGCAATGACTTTTGCCTTTCAAATTGTAAGTTTTTCTAATGCATTTCAACAGTAATTTCAGCCTTTCAACGTTTTCTTCTACATTTCAACAATAATTTCAACCTTTCAACTTTTTCTAATGCATTTCAACAGTAATTTCAGCCTTTCAACTTTTTCTTCTACATTTCAACAATAATTTCAGCCTTTGAACTTTTTCTTCTGCATTTCAGCAATAATTTCAGCCATTTTAAGCATTGCTTCAGCGATTCATTCAGCTCTCAGCATTCACACGCATTTTCCACAGGAAATGCATTTTCTAGTTCTTATTATTCTTCCGTACATTTTTTGGCATCTAACTACTTCCACATACTTTGTGCTAGAAAAACCATTCAACCACCAAAATGTTCAGCTCATTCAGGACATTATTGCTTACATTCAACTTTTTAAATACTATTTGTACTTTTTAAAATATTCAACTTTTTGTGCAAATTTTTTGCCATTCAAATGAATGGACGGAATGTTCAAATCTTTGAAAACTTCAGCCTCTTTGAACTTTAACTACTTCAGCATACTTTGTGTACTTTTCTCTAATTTCTGGCAGTTTCTGACTTTATAATGGGTGTGTATTGCACTTTTTCCTCAAATTTTTGTGCTTCAACTCTTCTCCTGCCCACAACTTTCACTTTTCACACACAATTTATACCTCAAATTGTAGATATTTTTGTGCTCTGTCACACAGTGCAACTCCCTAAGCCATAGGCTTTAGGGTTTTTGAGGTAGCAGCCGCTGATCACCAAGAGGACCCCTCAGCTTCTCCATTGATCTCCATTTTAGCTTTCCTCTGACAAAATCCAAACCAGGACAGTTTTTAAACTGCCATACTGTGGTCATTTTTCACTTTATCTACACAAATGACACATGTCTGTGTTCAGTAAAGTCTCCTGGTGCTGGTAGTCTGGAGATTTCATCGATATCCGTTATGGTTTTTGAATTAATAGGGAGAGTTTGAGAGGTACGCAGAAGCAAATCTCTGTATTGTGTGGCTGTCTGGGCTCAGAGCTCACTGTAGCTGCCGTCTTTGATCTCTGTGCGGTTTACAAACACAGTCAGACACACACACACACACACACACAGACATCTACATAGAACCTATACATTAACACAGCCGTCATTTTGATTGGTGAATTACTTTTACACAGATTTTACCTTTAAAATCCCCCCGTTACACAAACACAAACACACACACACACACACACACACACTAATGATACCTAATTCTTTCCATTTTACCTGTTGGGGAGTTCAGACATTCCATGTTCATATTTCATTGTCCAGCTTTGGCTGTGTGTTATTTGCCTTTAAGCTGATTCTACAGCATGTTTGTGCTCTCTGCTTTTCTATCTAATGCACTTAAGCTTCCATCTGCAGTTTTACATTTCGACTTCCAGCATTTGATTCTGCATTTAGCTGTTTTTCCTTTCTGCTTCCACCCCTGTTTGGGTTGTAACTGCTCCTGCATACTTTCTGCTACAGAAACCATTCAACTATCAAAAGGTTTAAACTATTAACCTTTGTGCTTATTCAACTTTCTCCAACTCTTTATGCTTTTTAAAATGTTCAACTTTGCAATTTTGTTATTCAAATGAATGCTTCAGCTGTTGGTTTTAACTTTCAGCTTCCGCATCTGACCTTTCTCTCTGCTAATTTCAGCAATTTTAAACTTCAACAATGACTTTTGCCTTTCAAATTTTTGCATTTCAACAATAATTTCAGCCTTTCTGCTTTTTCTTCTGTAGTTCAACTATTTCAGCATTTCAACTTTTTGAAACCATTCAACTATCAAAAGGTTTAAACTATTAACCTGTTTACATTTATGCTTATTCAACTTTCTTCAACTCTTTATGCTTTTGATTCTGCATTTAGCTTTTCTTCCCAATTCTGCTCTGTCCCTTTTTGGTTGAAATTACCCCTTCTTACTTTATGCAACAGAAAGTATTAAACTATCAACAGTTTAACTTTATCAGGACAGTTATGCTCATATTTGACCTTTTTCTACTATTTCTACTTTTTAAAAGTATTTTAGCTTTTTCTTTAAAAAAAAAAAACAGTTTTTCAAATGATTCTTAAATTCTCTCTTCATCTGACCACTTTGCCATTAAGCCCAGATCTGTAGAGTATTGCAGTGATGGTTGCAACTTGTGTATATAATGCTCAAGCATGTCTGGCACAACTCTGGTGTAATCGGACTTTTTCACAGCAGTCATTTTGACATGAAATAGTATGCCATATACAGGTGTTAACAATAACATTAATTAGGGTTCTATTTCATTTAGGTATAAAAGAGGCAAGTTTCCTGCTATTTCTCAAGTGTAAGGGGCCAGCACACTAAATACTTGACACTTTAGCCTATAGAAGTTTTTTTTTTTCAGATTTTTTTTCCTGTTTTTTAATACCGCATACACCTTTCCTGACTTTTGTGGTTGTATTCTCATAAAGACACTGAGAAATAAAATAAGTGTGTGTGTGTAGGTAGAACATTGGCAGTATTAAATGGAGTTAAAATGTAAAAAGCTGAGTGTAAAGATTTTGTATTTTGATGGGTAAAATATGTGTAAGAAGTGAGAGATTTAACATATACCACTTTTACCCAGCATTCGCCCTTGACATTTGAATTTCAGAGTGCCCTTAAATGCATCACCAAAATGTAACTGCGCCACAACCAAGCTCCCGCCATTCCGCTCTCCAGTCTTTGAGGTGAGTAGCAGAGTCTCTTCAAACTCACAACTTTTAAACGGCATAAGTAGTGGTTTGGCATTGAACAATGATATTATGACTAGTTTCTAACTCACACAGAATTCGGATACAACAAGAAGAATTTACACCAGGAACGGTTAAAATATTTAACTGCTGAAGCATTAGTAAAATAATAGCTTGTTAATATTAGCTACGTGCTAACAGCAGCATAGCTTGGCGGTTAGCAGTCAGTTAGTAATCAAAAAGCAACAGGTTCACAGTTTATTAACTGTAAATGACAAACCTTTTCTATTTCCCATTCTCTAACTCAACTGTCCACCTTCACAATAATAGATCTTTTAATATACTGTATATATTTTATGAATTTTGAACACAGTCGAAGCTAGTCACTGGCTAACTTCTTACTGGCCGTTATATAAAGCCGTTAGCCGTTAGCTTGCACTCAGTAGCACCGCCATTACACTTTAATGTGGTCAAAAGTCCCACCAGCTCTGTCTCTGGCTATAATGCTCTATTCAGGACAGGCTGTGACTGACATTTGTCAGTCAGCTGTATACTTAGTCTTAGACAGACTTTTATTGTCATTCAGTATGCAGCAAGTGTATACAGAACGAAATTTCGGTTGCATAGGCCTCAGTTTTTACAGTTTCAGTGAAGTGCAAATGTATGTGCTAAGATTCTGCAAGCAGAATGGAAATAAATATACATAGATCTTAAATATGTACTGCAGGATTTACAGCAGTATAGATTAAATATTAAATAATGTACAAGTACTACATGTACTCAGTAGTTCCTCGGTGATTCAGTGCATCTGCTATACCAATCATGTTGAATTAGACACTGATGACACTTAAAACCTCAATCACATGATGCTGATAATATTACATAGAACTGACATAGAGCTGAAGTGTGTGTGTGTGTGTGTGTGTCTATCTTGATTGTAGGTCTGCTAGTTTACCTCACTAACCACACATATAGAAGACACTAACATATTGTTTCCTCTCCTAGACAAAGAGAAGGCTGATTTGGAATTGCGCTTTGGTTGGTAAGTGTAGAAATATTGTAACAATATTTGACAATAATCCAGATAACTTGTCTGCTTATATTCTACATATTCTTAGATCTTTATAAAGCTGACATTTATACATTGTCATGGGAAGAAAAGTAAACATGTTTAAATCCTGATTTATTCATTTAGCATGTTCAGAGTCATTGAGGTGTGATTCCTGTAAGAAAGCTACTTGGATTTGTCATGGGAATCTTCTGTTCAGTAAAGCACAGAGTCAACGGTTGTCTTTCTGTAGGTTTAATTCTTACGTCTGCAAACGGACCCACTGTACTCCTCAAGCATGACATGCACAATGAGTACTGAGTACAACAGATGATGGGTTAAATACAATAGAGACAAGGTTACATCCTCGAATTTACCAGCTGCTTCAAGGAAAACATCTTCTGGTAGCCCTCAGTGTAGCCCTGAGAGAAAAGGCGTCAGCACCCTCAGGATATTACACAGCAGCCCCAGCTATGCAGCCCCTGTCCTTGATGGGGTGAGGTGCCGTCAGCTTATTGACATGTGGAAAAGTACTAAGCATATGATATTTCATAAGTCACAATTGTACAACACAAATGGTCAAGATTATTAATAAATCACAATTATCATGAATCATATGAGAATTTCCAATACAGATTTTATCCTTCTTTAATTTTAATAAGATTTTCCCCCTCTTAACTGGATTGAGTACTCCATTTATATTAAATGATGCTATTTTTAAAGACCTGTTTTGCATCCTTGTGATTCTCCCCTCCACCTGCTCAAAAACCTGGTGCGCTTCCCCCTCCCCGCAAGAACCGTCAGGGAATGAACAACTAACATATTAATAAACATCAAACTGAACACAATTTGTCCATGTGACTCCCTATGTAGGGGTCTGTTGTCCTGACCCTGTTGAGCCTCCAAAAGCAGCTCGGGGGGAAATGTCTCCCTCCTCAGTCCGGAGGGAGAGGCCTTACCTGCGACGGTCACATGGCGGGGGAAAAAAAAAAGGCCAAAGTGAATCCAGTCCCCAGCGAACCAGTCTATTCAATAGTGGACCCTCGCCGTCTTCGAGCTGTGGGTTAGATAGCAAATAAAATACAGTACAATTTTCAATAAATTATATTCCTTACAAAAATGATAAATAATAAACTGTGAATGAATGAATAAATAATGCCTATACATAACATTAAATAGTATAAATAAAATATAACACAAAATAAAAATAAATCAATCAAGAAATGTTAGTATAATATTTTGTTTACATTTACATTATTTTATAACACACAAAAATATAAGTTATATAAAAATTATATTGTAAAATGTACACAGCAATGAATAATTGACAACAAAGAACATCATCATGATGAAATATTAAACAATTCAACGTTTTAAAACTTTTAAAACCAACAGAATTTTGAGAACAAAAATATTTTTAAACAGTTACATGATTAAACTCCAATATGATTACTCTACCTTGGGAGTCAGCTCACCTGGAGGTGCTGGCACAGACCTGGTCTGCTTGTCCGGGGTTGCTGGCTGCTCATCTGGGGCCGCTGGCATGGACACAGCTGTCTGCTTGACTGAGGATGCTGGCATGGACACAGCTGTCTGCTCGTCCGGGGCCTGTGATGACAGCTCCACTGTCTCGAGGAACATGACAAAGAGCCCAAGGTGTTGACCTGGCCTCTAAACTCACCTTGTTGTGTTCCTAGGACCATTTCTGAGCAGTTTTTGTGGTGAGGTGGGAGCATTGTCCTGCTAGGAGAGACTCCTGCCATTGTTGACTGCTGTAGCCATTGGGGGGGAGTGCTTGGTCTAAAACAATGTTAAGGTGGGTGGTATGTGTCATACTAACATCCAGATGAATGTCAGGACCCAAGACTTCAGCAGAACATTGTATTGTATCAAAATGACACCTGGTGATCTGCTCGTCCAGGGGCACTGGTACACACCTTGGGGTCTGCTTGCAAGGGCCGCTAGCATGAACCCCAGGTTTGGTTCACTGTGTGGCAGCTCACCAGTCTGCTTGTCCGGGGCCTGAGATGACAGCTGGGCGGTCTGCTTGTCCGGGGCCTGAGATGAGAGCTGGACGGTCTGTGATGACAACTGGACAGTCTGGTCGTCCGGGGCCTGTGATGATGTGATGACAGCTGGACAGTCTGTACGTCCGGGGTCTGTGACGTAGACACAGGAGTTGGCTTGGCCGGGGACACAGTCAGTCTCTTTTTTTCAATGTAAGAGTAAACAACAGATTGTGTCAGACGGGGGAGTTTGACAATAAACTTGGGGGGGGGGGGGGTGTAACAGGGAAGCTTGTCCTCCTCTTTGAAAATGCAGGTTCATTCCCTGCATCAACCTCGTAAGCTATGAATAGTTTGACATAAACAATTTCAAATGAATTCAGTTTTATCTGGGCAGACACAAATCACAATATACATTATCTCCAGGCACTTTTCAAAGTGAGGTCAAGATCTTACAACATTATAGCCTTGACCAGCCTCAGATATGAGCTATCTGAGCTGAAATATGTAATGAAGCATTCTGCAATTTTCTGTTTGCACTTGGAATCACCTCTTTACCTTCCCATGTCTTTGAAATATGAGCTGAAATTCTCATCTATGACCAACATCCTAGATGAGAATTTGGAAGTGCCCTGATTAACTCTACTACAATTAGTGACTAGAAACATGGGATCATGTTTGTCTGAAAGCTCAAGAAGAGTTGAAATGCAGTTGAAATGTTTACCCCCAGAAGAAAGAACAAAGTACTTCCAAATTCTCATCTATGACCAATGTCATGGATGAGAACGTGATAGATAAAAAAAACAGATAGATAGATAGATAATCATTTACCTGGCTTACGGCACAGTACTCCCCTCCAGTGGACTGTCACCTCCTTCGCCACTTCAGCCTGTAACCTCTTTAATTCATGTGCCAATTTGGAGAAGTCATTCTCATTTAGTTTGCCGTCTTTCCTAAAAGAGTTTTCAACGCGTTTCAAAAACTCCTTCACGTTCCTTAACATGCACTCAATGGAGGTCGGTGCATATCCTTTGTTGGCCAGGTAAAGTGGCCACCTATGGAAAATAATTAAGCAGTAAGCGCATTAGGTCACTGTCACTGTGCAGAACAGCCAATTGTCTCTGCTTCCTTTTTTCGACATGTTACAAGGGTGTGAATATACTCTTGAGTAACTATCATCGATCTTGACTTACATGCACAATTTGTCCATCTGGCCAAGGAATTTCAGGTCATTAACCCCAGCAGAATCACTGCAGCCAGCAAGCATGTATGTGCAGAAACGAAGTGCATGGCTACGTGCCTGGCATGCATTGTCCTTGTCCTTTCTTCCAGTCCGGGGCCCTAGACGAAATACTTCAAAATCCAGAAGCACCCTCTCTGAAATAACTAAAACAAGATCAATGAATAAGCACTAGATGTGTAGAAAAATGTCGTACAAATGAGTGTGTGAATGGTTGAATGCGACTCACAGTGCTTTGAGTAAGACTAGAAAAGTGACTAAAAAATGCATTATTACACTATTTATCACTTAATTAACTGTAACTTACCACCACAAAACTTACCATATAACCCACCCAACAACTTCCCTATCTGGACAAATTCCCCTTTTTGTGCCGATCCAGCTGGTTTGAATGTCAGCTTCTTGGGTGTTCTGTGCTGCTGCTGATCCAATAACATATCCACTTTTTCCTCCAGCTGTTGCACCCTGGTAGTTAGCTCCTTGCAGTGGCAGCTGCACTCCTGCGACACAGATCCACTGCACAGTTCACTCTGAGTGCTAATGTCGCTAGGCATAGCAGTGGGAGGAGGTTGATAAATGAAACTGTTAGGAGGCTTACTGGAGGAGGAACTGCAGGGCAACTGAAGGTCCAGTGAGGAATCGCTGGAGGCTGTTAAAGGATCATTGATCGGAGAAGCATAGAGAGGACTGGGTGTGGATGATCTCTGGAGGACATCAGGCACAGTCTGATTATTCTGAGGCACACTGGAGGAGGAACTGCAGGGCAACTGAAGGTCCAGTGAGGAAATGCTGGAGCCTGTGAGGGGACTGCTGAAAGGATTGGGTGTGGATGACCTCTGGAGGACATCAGGCACAGTGGGATTATTCTGAGGCTCACTGGAGGAGGAACTGGTGCTCATCACAACATCAGATGAAGAAATACCAGTGTTTGATGCAGCATCATTGTTTGTGGGACGGATTTGAGTCCAAGTATTTTGAGAGTAATCTAGTTCACCATCCTCCTCCTCAGTTCTCACTACATCTGCCTCTTCTGTCATCTCTTCATGATCAAGGTGTGTAAAATAATCTAGAAAAATTAAAGATTATTTTTAGGCATTACAGTGGTCCCTTGTTTATCGCGGGGGGTTACGTTCTAAAAATAACCCGCAATAGGCGAAATCCGAGAAGTAGTCAGCTTTATTTTTTACAATTATAATATATGTTTTAAGGCTGTAAAACCCCTCACCACACACTTTATACACTTTTCTCAGACAGGCATTAACATTTTCTCACATTTCTCTCTTGTTTAAACACTCTCAAAGTTCAAACGTTGTCGGGGAGAAAACTTCAGAGTCACGCTGCTAGCGATCGAACATTTATGTAAATTTGGCAAGCCGAACGCATTCTGTACCGTACACGAGACACGGCACGGAGGGGATTGATTGACAATGGTCTACAGTCCCTTAGCCAATCAGGACGCAGAACACAATGTGTGTTCATACGCTGTAAAAAAAAGCATGCAAAATTGCACTAAAAAAAATCCGCGAAACAGCGAGGCCGCGAAAGGTGAACCGCGTTATAGTGAGGGACAACTGTACTCCTAGTGAACGGTGACAGGAGAGAGAGACAGGAGAGAGAACAAAGTGGGCTGCATTAAGACAACTAAGAATTTACCCAATTCACTGTGTTCCAAGTCCAATGATGACACCATGGGCACATCAGGTTCTGACCTCCTCAGTTCAGCCAGTTGCTTGACGAATATAGCAGTCCTCATGACAGGATCACGTTCCTGTTGAGATTAAATCACTTTGTTTAATCCACTATGACACTCACTTATGATGCCTAAAACTGTATATGAACAACAGATGATACAGATCAATTCTTGTCAAAACAATACAAACTAAATGTTCCTACATCATAATTTACAATGCCGTGCATGTCAATAAGATGCTTATCCAGCCTGGTAAGATGGGTTTTGTCACAGAGAGGGCAGTCAAGACATGTTGAAACATGTTTAACCTGTGGTAGAAAGTCAAAACTACATGAGTCCAGGAAAATCATGCAAAAATAACACAAATCCACTCCAATACCATTAAAGCTCAAAACCAGAATTTTGCTGTTGCTAAGCAGGATGGATTTGATCCTTGGAACAAACTGTTATATGAACTGTCTGAGTCCCTCAGTAAAGCTGCTACTCTAACTTCACCTCTGCCTCATGTGCCACAAATATTATTATAAAAACTGTAATCCAGATCTGCTCCATATAAAATGTCCTCAAAGAAAGCAGCCAGAAACATGCAAAGTGTTATCTTGGGATAAATATGAAAATATTCTTACCGAGCACTCCCATACTTGATCAGAAGATCTAGTTCCTGCTTGTTTTTCACAGTGTGTGAACCTTTGAGGTGCTGCTTTAAGTTAGCGTAACTGTTGAAACACAGTCCGCACACTTTACCACTCTGTAGATAAAGATCAATAACACGTTAAACTGTGGCTCCACATTAAGATCTACTTCCCATCTTGTCACTGAAGAGTTGTACACAACCGATTCCTGTGAATTTACAGATACAGGGTTAGAAAAGGTCAAAGAAAATGGTGACCTAGTCACAAAACTTCTTCTGGCCAGTCCATATGATGTGGTAGAGGACCAGGAAACCACAGGAAAGAAGTTTAAAAAAAAGTTAGTTAACTCACTAATTTAAGGATGTTATTTAGAGAGTCTGTGGTATTTTGTTGTGAATTACGGTCGACTTTCTCTCCTCTCCCCGTTTTACAGGTGTATGTGTAGCTCTTCCGCACACAATAAATGGACAAATATGGACCGCAGACATCTAAAAGTCAGGCTATAATATCGTTTTTATAAATACATACAGTCTGGTGATGGCGGCTTGGCTGCTAATGAGATGGAAGCTAGCCGTAGGCCTGCTAATTATTAGCAATTATTAATCTCAACCCCCGAAAAAATAAACTCTGACGACCCCCCCCCGCCCCGATGGGGTATGTAGTACATTGTCCTCATCAGATTCCTCTGCTTGAGGATGATGTGGAGGAGACGGAGGTTGAGGTGGAGGTGGAGGAAGGGGTGGAAGTGGAGGAGGAGGTGGAGGGGGAGGCAGGTCCTCATCAGAGGTTACCCTGTAATCACTTTCCTGCAAAATGTGACAAAACAAACCTGATATAAGGACAATCTAAACGGCAGAGTGTATGAACAAGTACTAAATATACTAACATGCTAAACTTACTGTTCGACTGAGCCAGATGGTGGATGCCTGTGAGTAAAACAGCATGTTGTAAAATTAATCAGCCTATTTCACTATGTACGTACGTAATATGTACATACAAATGTTCTTATTTAGTACTCAAAATAACTGAGCAAACCAGTGGCTTTGTGCATAAAAAGGCTTCTGTACACCCTGTAAAAAATACACCAGTTTCATTAAACTTGTTCTTACAGGACTGTGGTCTCCACTTGCCACTCCACTTTCCTCAAACATTGTTACCTGTCACTGACATCAAATGCTTCTATTTTCAATTGAGATCAGCTCTCTAGATCCTTCTACCTTTGAAATATAAATGTTCAAAGTACTTAATTCTCATCTATGATCTTATTCATAGATTTGAATTGAAAGTAATTTTTGCCTTGATAACTCCTAACAGGTGCCATATAGAGAGAAGGGATCAAGTTAGATGGAAAGTTCTATCTACCGATACAAAGGTTTACCCCTAGAACAATAAACAAAATACTTCTATATTGGTCATAAATGAGAATATGGAAGGATTTTTTCCTTTGTAACTCCTCAAAGATTTGAATGTAGGAGGACACAACTGAAACTGTTGCATTCAGTAAATTGAGCGTTACAGGACCCCATGAATTCAATAGCATTTCACTGTGTGTACAGGGCTGACATGTGTGTATGAGCATCTCCAGGCCTTTCAGGAACACTTTGCCCCATGTCTCTAGGCCCTTGGGTTGCAGACTTAGCTCCAGAAGGGCGCCACCTGGTGGGGGATCACATATGCGATAGATCTCTTTGAGAGCTTTCCATCAGTGTCTGTTCCGTATTACTGAGACCTCGTGTTGGCTAGACATGACCCTTAACAAGGTAGGAATTTCCAAACTTTGGCGCCCTCTAGCTCTGTAGAGGAATGGCATAGAGCCTTGGTCCAAAGACGTCCAAAGAACTTCGATCCTTCTTGGAACTCAGAAAGAAAGCAACAAGATACAGATCTGAATCTGACATATGTGATAGAGGTCTTTGACAGTTTTTCTAATTATTTTCTAATATAACTGGCAAAATAATGGAATATATAACATGTAAAATAGTGGCACAGAATGCCCTCATTAAAAGAAGAGTATTTCATTAAAAAAATCTGAATCCTCTGCTTTTTCTGAACATTTCAGAAAAAGAACCGCCTCTCTACGACCTTCCTGTCAGAACTTGAAATAATTACAATACCAGGAAAATCAAAGGGGGTCGCTGGACTTTTTAAATGAACCCAACATGTCCTTACCATAGAAGAAGAAGAGACCCAACTTATTGATATACTTCCCATAACCCACTTTTTCAGTCTGACCGTTCACAGACCAGCCCATAAGGCCAATAGTCTGTATAAGACCTTTAATGCAATTCAATTAAATTTTATTTATATAGCGCCAATTCATAACACACGTTATCTCAAGGCACTTTACATGTAGAGCAGGCCCTTGGAAGTTGGTTCCACAGTAGAGGAGCCTGACAGCTGAAGGCTCTGCCTCCCATTCTACTTTTACAGACTGTAGGAACCACAAGTAAGCCTGCATTCTGAGAGTGCAGTGCTCTGGCAGGGTAATAGCAAACTATAAGCTCATTGAGATATAATGGTGCCAGACCATTTAGAGCTTTGTAGGAGAGCACAAAGGTTTTGAATTCAATTCTGGATTTTATAGGAAGCAAATGCAGATACACGAACAGAGGAGAAATATGATCTCTTTTCCTAGTGCTGGTCAGGACTCGTGCTGCAGCATTCTGTACCAGCTATAGAGTCTTTAACGACTTGCTGGAGCCTGATAGTAATGAGTTACAGTGGTCCAGCCTAGATGTAACAAATGCACGGATTAATTTCTCTGCATCGTTTTGAGATACGATGTGAAGAAGAGAGTCCTTGATGTTTGTTACAGATTGGTCTATAGTTTGCCAATATGCCTGGATCTAGTAGGCTTTTTAACAAGAGGTCTAACTACAGCTAGTTTAAATGACTGAGGTACATAACCTGTAACTAGAGACAGGTTGATCATATCTAAGACCATCCTCACATTTTTTTCAGGCCCCATTTGTTTGATAATTGTGTCTCCATATTTATCACATAGTCTTTGTCTACCAAATCCCCCCCCCCCAAAATTTTATAATTCCAGGACATGGATGCTTGGTCAAACTGCAATAAATACAATGTCCAAATGATTACGACGTAGAAAGAAATGAAAAACCTGACTGACACCATAACAAACATATTACACGTCACCATGGTTACTGTTGATGCAGAAAACCTGTCATCTATGTGTGACTTAATCTGTCCAATCTCATTTATTTGTTTGTTTGGGGTAAGATTAGGTTGTTAGGGGCCCAGGGAGCCATAACACATGTAATTGGCCATTCTGCACAATTTTGATAGCTAAACCTACCTAAATACACTGTATAACATTATATGCATATAAAACAAGTCTACAATGTTTACAATAGAGCATTAAAAAAAACAAAAGCTATGAATATTCATGATAAGTTTGCCTTACCTCTCATTGCCGGTGACAGAAGACGGGTCAGTCACCTCATCATCCTCGACGCCACTCTCCTCCTTGGATGCTGAAGATGAAATGGGCTCCCCCTCTGCCTGTTCCTCTCCATAAAACAACTGGAGGGCTTGCTGGACAGTCAGTGAACACCTCATTTTCTCCTCAAAACACTCTTCTTGTTCTTCTGTCTTCTCTTTCAAACACTCTTTTTTCTCTCTGTTTCTGTCTTCTCACCGCTAACTACCACCGCCAAATTCCCGCTGTTGATTCCCACTGTTGACTTCTGGTTCAAGGACAGCTGCAGGAGGAAGCTGGAGGAGCGCCTTCAGGGGAACAACACCAGAGAGGTCTGGAGAGGCCTAAAAACCATCTCTGGACACAGCAAGGACAGTGGACAAGGCCCAGAATCTGGCAACAGAGAATGGGCAAACGAACTGAACCTGTTTTTCAACAGATTCGACTGTGTCCCTGTTCCTGTCCCCTCCCCCACCCACACAATGGCACCTCAAATTCATACCCCCCCTCTTTTGTCACCTTCAACACCCCACTCCACCCCCCCTTCACACTCCACCAGGATGATCCTCGCACCACTCTCAGCAGGGGTCACTCCCCCTCCCTGCCTCTCCATCACATCTGACCAGGTGAAGAGGGAGTTGAGGATGATCAAGGCGAGGAAGGCTACGGGCCCTGATGGCATCAGTGCAAAACTGCTCAAGGACTGTTCAGATCAGCTCTGTGGGGTTTTTCTGCACATTTTCAACTTGAGCCTCCGTCTGGAGAGAGTTCCGCTCCTGTGGAAAACATCCTGCATGGTCCCAGTTCCAAAGACTGCGCATCCCAGTGAGCCGAAACACTTCAGGCCAGTAGTCCTAACCTCTCACCTAATGAAGACAATGGAGAGGATCGTCCTGAGCCACCTCCGACACCTAGTGAGTGATGCGATGGATCCCCTGCAGTTTGCCTACAGACCTGGCATTGGTGTGGAAGATGCTGTCATCTACCTGCTGCACAGATGTCTTTCACACCTGGAGAACACTGCGAGCACTGTGAGAGTCACCTTCTTCGATTTCTCCAGTGCATTCAACACCATCCAACCATCTCTGCTCAGGGGGAAGCTGGAAGGAGCTGGAGTGGACTGTAACCTGGCTGCTTGGACCACTGACTACCTCACCAACAGACCGCAGTACGTGAGGCTTCGCGACTGTGTGTCTGATGTGGTGGTCTGCAGCACGGAGGCCCCGCAGGGTACAGTACTGTCCCCCTTCCTCTTCACCCTGTACACATCGGACTTCAGACACAACACTGACAGTTGCCACCTCCAGAAGTTCTCCGTTGTGTCTCTCAGGGGAATGATCGGGAGTACAGGGAGGTCATCACTAACTTTGTTGACTGGTGCGGTAAGAACAGTCTGCACATAAACCCCAGCAAGACGAAGGAGATGGTGATCGACTTCAGCAGGAAGTCATTTCCCACTGCACTGGTGAACATCCAGGGCTTGGACATTGAGATCGTGGAGGAGTACAAATACCTGGGTGTTTACCTCAATAATAAACTGGACTGGTCTCATAACACCAACACCCTGTACAAGAAGGGCCAGAGTCATCTCCACCTGCTGAGAAGACTGAGGTCCTTCGGAGTGTGCAGGTCGCTGCTAAGGACCTTTTATGACTCTGTGGTGGCCTCTGCCATCTTTTATGCAGTGGTCTGCTGGAGCAGTGGATCCTCAGAGAGAGACAGGAAGAGACTGAATAGGCTGGTCAGATGGGCCGGCTCTGTCCTGGACTGCTCTCTGGACTCCATTGAGGAGGTGGGTGAGAGGAGGATGTTGGCCAAGCTGACGTCTATCATGGACAACCCCTCCCACCCCCTGCATGAGACTCTGGGAGACCTGAGTAGCTCCTTCAGTAACAGACTGCTGCATCCGCGGTGCAAGAAGGAGCGCTACCACAGGTCATTCATTCCAACAGCCATCAGGCTGTACAACACCAGACTGACCCAACAATAAACCTGAAACTTTGGACTCCACTTTCTGGTCACTTTATTTTACACAAATTTTCATCTACCTCAATGATTATCACCATTTCTCCTATGTTACGACTGCACATTTTCTATTTGTTACAGAGACTTTTTCTAATGCTGATTGCTGCACTTTAACTTTGTTACTTCTGTGCCTTACTTATATTATTATTATTATTTTTATTTTTTTCTATTTTGGTCACCTGGCTGGGAGAGAGTTTCAAATGTGCACTTTTGAGTGAAGCTGACAGCAGTGCTCAAGGTGACCTATTATTTTTCCCACAGTGCTTTGAAAACAATCACGTGATCTGATCGTGCCAGCATGATCATAGACCTCAAAGGGTTAAGGCAGCAAAATATGCATCTGAATTTGTTTTGAGACCAGATAGACTGCAGGCAGAAGTATATTACGTTACTTAACAAAATAACAGTGTGTTATAATAATAATATATTGTCAGGTTGGGTATCATGAAAGGACAGGAGGAGGAGTGCGGTGATCTGACAAAAACCTTTAGTTACTGGAGTCACAAAAACTGTCTCTTACAGAACACTTCAAAGGCAAAGGAAATGGTGGTGGATTTCAGAGGGTCCACGCCAGTCAACATTCGTTGGCTTGGCATCAAGATGGTGCGAGACTACAAATATCTAGGTGTGCACCTGGTCAACAACTTGGTTTGGTGCCTGAACAAAGATGCATTCTACAGAAAAGGGCAAAGGACAAACAGGTGGAGAAAGCTGGCCCTGTGGTTGGAACAAGGTTGGACTCCCTGAGGGCTATGGTGGAGAGATGCACACAGTGGAAGGTGGAGGCCATTCTAACCTACACCGGTCATCCACTCCATAAGGTCCTTAATGACCACAGAGGTTGTGGTGGAAGGCTTAATCACTATACCCAAGGACTGATCATTATAAAAAACAATACCTTCTGCTATTAGGCTCTATAACCATCTAGCCATTGGCAGGTAGTTGTTGTATTAGTATTATTTTTTTTATTAATGTTATTGATTTTGCTGGGTTTTGTTGATTTTTCAATTCAATGAACTTTATCTATTAGGAACTTCATTTGTGAAAAGCATCAGTACATATACATACTGAAAAACACAACACACCTAAAACATACATTCAAACACAGCATGACAAAAACATACTACACACACATATTCCATACAGCATGTTACGGAGCAATCAGCAAGTGATAGGTAGAACTATAAAAGCAAAATAAGAAAACATGATGTGTAGGTGCTGCTTGTCAACATAATAAATAGTTCAGGCTAAATACACAATAAATGGATATTAAAAAGTGTCTAAGAAAGAATGGTCTTTAAAAGTAGATACCTACGTTTAGAAAAATAAAAACAAAACATTGATAAGTCAAGCTGAAAAGAATTGCATTAAAGAGCATATATATAAACACATTAGCCATTCGTGAGTCTGATGGATTTGGGCTTGAAACTTGACATGGCTTCATGATCACTCACCTTCAGGACTATGCCATTTATGTTACTATTAGTTTAGTTTCTCTATTGAAAATGGTAGTGAGTAGTTCCTGCTCCAGTCTGGTTATTTTTCTGCTCATTATTATGATTTTGTTTAGTGGGTTTTTATTGATGTTAGATAATGACTCAAACCAAGCTGAGATATTGAAGATGATTACAGATTCAATGAAGCATTTATAGAAAGTGGTCAGGTCTGAGAAAGGAAAGGCACTGCTGACACATGGTTTCATTGTTTTGTTGAAAGGTGAGTCTGTGATAAGTTATTATCCCAAGGTATCAATATGAAATGACCCTTTCTGTTGGCTGGTTGTTGACTGAGTGGGAATGCTGGAAAGTCCTTTTGTGGAAGTCGACAACCACCAATCCTTTGTTTTGGAGGTATTGAGGTGGAATTGCTCATTTTGGCTACTGGACAGATAGTTGAGGTTGAGGAAGTATCATTGGAGAGAGCTCAGCTATTATCTCCTTCCTCTCCTGTGAGTAATCAGACTGGTCAAACCTGCAGAAGAATCAGTTGAGGTCCTCAGCCATGTTGAAACAGTCTTTAGTCCAAGTATTGGATGATCCTCAATTGTTATTGTGGAGGCCAGTCAGTGATTTAACACCTTACCAGGTGTCCCAAGTTTTTCCTTTCCAGAAGAGTTTCTCAACTCCCTCCTCGTATCTTTATCTGCTTTTATTTGTTTATTCAGTCTGTTTTGAATGAGTTTGGACTCAGTCCTGTTCCCCGAGTTGAATGCTATTTTCTTTTCATTCAGAGTTGTTTTTAAGGCTTTAGTGATCCAGGGTTTGTTGTTAGAGAATACCTTTATTGTCTTTGTGGGGACTATCATCTCTTTACAGAAGGTACTATAGTGAGTAACCACAGCATTTGCTTCCTCAAGGCTGCTCCCCTGAGTTAGCACCTCCCAGTCTGTACAATTGAAGCAGCCCCGTAGAGTCCCAGCCACATAATCATCCCATTTTTGCACCAGCCTCTTGGCCACACCCTCTCTCTGCAGTTTTATACAGTTAGCAGGGACAAGATGAACAATATTATGGTCTACAGTATTTAGAGCTGTTATTTTTATGCTTTGTATGCATTTTTAAGTTACCATAACAGAGGTTTATTGTTTTGTCACCCCTGGTGGCACATGTAACACACTGCTGTAACATTTGTTGTGTAAAGCAAGTATAACAGAGAGGAGCAATAAAGTTTTTTTGTGTGCTGGTGAGTCTACTCAGCCTCTGCCTCAATCTCCCACTTCATTCTCTGAGCTTTTGTCCTGTGATCGTGGCCCAGTTGTATTGGTATCAGCTCTCCCCAGTTGTCCAGGTTCAGTGCTAGATAATCCATATTCCACAGAAGCAACAGGTCATCCCTGCTATACCACATAATTTTACCTCCATGTATTCTAAATACTGCCATTAGTGATTCAGTTGTCCAGAGCAGCTCTTACAGCAGCATGCAGTTGCTTATCATTAAAAGTGTACTTTACTGCTTCAGTTCCACTTTGATCGCCCAACAAACAGAACACACCAGACTGGACAAACATTCATAAGGCCAGAGGAGTCACTCAATTCCCTTATTCTATTCTACTCTACTGTGATTACTTTAAAGTCTTGGTCACAAAAAGACAAAACATGAAAAGCTTGACCATGTCAAGTAACAGAACAGAACAGTAACAGAAATCAATTATACTCTGACCATACCATATAATGCAATATACACATGGATTGCATGGACATTTCCAACAGCTGTGCCAACCAGAGTTCAGTGCAACAAAAAATTCTCAATGAACACAAAGATGGTTTCCAGATAATATTGCTGTATTTACACTGCACCACAAACATGCAGACAAAGGCAGATGATGTGGCTTCTCCAGCGCCATTTATATAAATATTTGTGTAAGTGGATAGTGTAGTCACGAGAGCTGATAAACAGGAAACTTAACATGTGAAGCCGCACAGTAAAAGAAATACTGTCCTACTGATGTGGATTTGGGTTTAAAGTCCCAAACCACTGGGCTGCGATCAGAAATCTTCAGCCTGATTCAGGTGTTCAAAAATTATCAGGAGTCGGCAGTGTCCAAGGCAGCAGAGTTTATTTGTCGACAAAGAAACCCGAGAACAGTTCACAGTGCATACATGATACACCAGAAGAACTCCAAACTGTACTGACTCTTGTCCCTCTTTTATACAGTTTTGGCTGTGACTTTCCACGCCTCTTAGGTCTTTTTATTGGTTTGTTAAATATACACCATTAAAACATTGGTTTGTCTAACTGTCCATCCTTGGTCTCCTTATTAAAATACACTATTAACTTATTGCCATATGCCACTATCTCCTGGAAAGCACCTGGGCTTTTCTTCTTGCCAACTTCAGCTTGTCTTGTCAGGGCAGGCCCTGTCCTCATTTGACCTGTTCACTCTCTGTTTTACACCATTATGTTTTGACCTGTCCTGATTGTATTTTTTAAAAACTAAGTTACCTTTGATTTTTACACTATTATTTCTTAACTCTTCCTTGTATCATTTTAAAAAAATTATATGTCTCTTTTCACATTTTAATATGGATTACATAAAGTATGCATTATATGCAGTGAACACTAACATCTACTCTCACACTGTGACATTTAACACATATTTTCTTTGAATCATACAGTATATAATATCATTTCATCACAATATTTCTTTAAAATCATTAGCTTATTGCAGTATTCTCTCTTTAGAGGCACTTTACTCTTTGCACATCACATGGCTTGTTGACAAATTTTACACTACACTACAAAGTGGATCTGTCTCCCCCCTGGTGTTTCTTTTTATCAAGAGTAATTGACTACTGTCTATTGAACCCTCATGTTATATTAGTGCAATATAATTACAAAGCTATTATTTTTTTGTTATTATTTTCATTAGGCTTGCTCAATAAATCCAGTTATAATTAGATAATGTCAGACCACTGCATGAAGACACATTACACATGCACCCTCTTCTCTCCCTGCAGGTTTAAGCAATGGAAATATATTTAATATTATTTCATATTTGCTGGCTTTATGGGTTAAATATCAAGTAGCAAAACTAGTAGTAAACTGATGTTCTTTGCTCAGAAGGACTATAGATGATATGACAACAATTAAGGACAATGTAGTGGAAATAGGACTTTTTTATGTTTTAAAGTTTTAAAATTTTCATTCTGCAGTTCAGAACAAAAACTATCCGACACGTTCATTTTAATGGAACGACAAAGTCAGGTGCGTTATCTTACCTCTACATACTCCATTATTTTCCCTTGGTGTAGCAGAGCGCAGTGACAGTCACCTCTCTCCTGCTCACAGATTAGCTAGTCATCTGTTTTTTTTAACGAATTTCCACAGACATCACTCATCGGAAATTTCGCGATATTCAATTGCAACTCCATGACACATTAGACAATCTCGCGATCGTACCTGCACGCCTGCTCAATAAGAACACATCTGGGAGCGCTAAGGCACGTGTGCACCCCCATTTCTGAATTTAAATTCCACGGATTTGCTCCACCATCCTCCAGGTAAGACTGGAAAATGTTCAGTCATAACTATTGACGGACTTCTGCCGACTTCCACGGAAAAAAAGAAAAAAGTTTAGCTCTTATAAGCAGATGATGGAAGGCACACACCTGTGTACCTACATGTTGTCCTAGGTTCAAATAATTCTGTTATTAATGGTAAAGAAAGTAAAAGGAAAAAGGAAAGGGATGTGGAAAATGCACAGTTGGACACATTTCTCTACTTTTTTCTGTTAGTTATTAAGAAGTTATTCTGACTGATAACAAAAACTAATGCACACATTAATGTAACCACAAAGTAATTATTATTGCCTTATAATTTATAGGGTTGATATCAGTTATGAGTAGATCAAAATAATGCACAGAATGAGCACATATACACATATTGCAATAATGGCATTGTAACAATTGCATAATTGTATAAGGATGTAGTGCCAATATTTTTAAATATCAAGTATAGTATGATTAATAACATTGCAGGGATCAAGTGCTTGACTTTTATAATAATTCTATTTTAAAAGTGTAGGTGCAGTGACTACCCCTCTGGTCCCTGTGTGTGCCTGACGTTTTTTCACTTTAGGTTATCATACGTACAGGTTGGCTTATAAGACTCATTAACACAAAGAAGTCGGGTCATGTGTAGATCTCATTCTACCAAGTAGTATTGATGTCTTTCATTTTGGAGGCTGTGTTGTGTGGTCTGCCACAACACATAATGGCTGCCACTGGAAACACTACATGTCTCATAATCTCATGGGATGTGCAAATGTAGTTTTCCATATAGAGATAATGGCTCATAATACATTCATCTGTACGTTGAGTAACATGCTTTACAGTTTCCTTTTGAATTTTTAAACAGCTTAAGAACAAACATTGCAGTGCACTGCTATTTTTCCATCATCATTTCCATCAGCAAGAAGATGCAAGAAGCATTGACAGCGTTAGCGAAAATAACAATAGCAGTGCAAATTTGGGTCCTCACCATCATTGCATTAAGATTTGAAGTGTTAATGGTAATGCAATTTAGATGTAGGCTACCATACACACATATTGGAGTACATGACTCCTTGACATGGTGAAGTTGAGTTATTTGTAGGAAATAAATCCATAATATCAAGTAAGTCCATAAGTTTTGTTTTCCTGTTTGGACAGCAGGAAGATTGGGTGATTGAGACGTGGGAGCTGTGGGACCAGATGGGCAGGAATTTTATGGAGACAGAGGTGAGTACTGGGACTAAACAGTACAGTTTTCTGTAACAGTCCCTTAAATTCGTAAGTTAAGTTCGTTCATATGTAGAAAAAAAAGAACTTAATATCAGATACATCCATCCAAAATAATTTTGTTATTTAAGTTCAATTCAGTTTTATTTGTGTAGCGCCGTATCATAACACAAGTTATCTCAGGGCACTTTCCATGTCAAGACAGGTCAAGACCGACTCTTTGCAACGTAATTTACAGAGACCCAACAGTTTCTCCCATGAGCAGCAGGTGGAGACAGAGGAGAGAAAAACTTCCTTTTAACAGGCAGAAACCTTGAGCAGAACTGGGCACATGGTTGGGGGGTTACCTGCCTCGATTGATTGACTTGGGAGGGGGGGTCACAGAAACAAACAACAGAACTGATCGTGCTAGTAGTGATAACAGTAATATATGAGCCCTGAAGACATGATGGTGTCTGATGAAGGGCTTTGTATGTGAGGAGGAGGACGAAACTCTGTACTGATTTTACAGGGAGCCAATGTAATGAGGCTAACACTGTTGTCTTTTTTCTTAGTTCCTCTTAGTACTTGTGCTGCTGAATTTTGAATCAGGGGGTCTTTAGGGTCATTCTGTTTCCAAAAAAGGAACATTTTGTAAATGAGACCTAAAACCAGTTTCTGTCCCTAAAATTGAAAAAAATCTAAAAAAAAATCTCCACTGAACATGGTGTGAAAGCCAGTGGTAAAGAAAATGTGAGTATTAATAAACTGGTTTTAATTATTTTGATATTTAACATTTTGAAAATTCCATGATCTATCTTTTTGAGGGTCCAGGTCTTCAGGTGTCCAGGTGTCGAGGATCAGAACCACTGATTTATTTTTTCAGTGTTTCACTTTTGTGTTACAGCTAAAAGAGATTGAAGACCTGGTCACAAAGGAGGTTGATGATGTGCCTGAGGATGGATAGAAAATTCTTGAGTTCATAATGTTTTTGAGAAAGAAACCAGTTCGTTTGTATAGTGTTCAGTTCTACATGTTCAAATAAAACTAAAACATTTCATATATGTGGACTTTTGTTTTAAAGCAGAAATGGTACTACATTTAACACAGATTTAGAAATACTTAAAAACTTTTCTTGTAGAGCCCACAGTGGTTGGTAAAGAGTACTAGAAGCCGTGGCTTTACACAAGTATTGAGTCAGAGAAGTCCCATCCCCTGCCACAAATTTATTTTACTGGACAAGGACTTAATGTGAAGTGTCTTGGAGGGAGAAGTGAGATAGACATGACATATCAACACTGTGGCTTGTATTCTGGGGCCTAGCAGAGCCTTAATGTAAAAAAAAAAACCTCTGTTGACCTTCGTTAAGTGGCACTTTTAATAGTAGTCTCAGTGTCATGATCTAGCTAAAACTCTGGACTGAACCCCAAGAGCAAACTCAAGACACAGACACAATTCTGATGTGGGAAACAGGGTGGTCTTTATTGATTCTTGAACAGCCTTTCAGAAAAGGAGGGGTGTAGGAATTTGGCTGGGTGGACAAGGAGAAGTCAGGGCGGTGAGTCAAGGGCAAGTGGTGGGGAAGGTGAGGTCGAAGGGGAGGCCAGGGAGACTGGCAGCAGGAGCTACAAGCAGGATTTCCGCAGTTTTTGGCTACAAAGTAGCATTGATGACCTTTTTATCCTTTTTGTTATCCTTTACATACGAGAAGACCTCCTGAAATTTTGGTCAAATTTGGGTCTCTTTCTTTTTTGATAGATGGAGTTGGTCCTAATGTTCAGACAGACTTCAACTTTGCAGCAAAAGTGAATGCAAGTCAGCACACCGATATTTGGCTGAATCGGCCTCAGTCATACACTTGCGCAGTCTGTTAGTCACAGTCTGCAGACACTGGCTAATGGCTTATTGAGCTTCTTAAGCCTCCGCCTGTGGGATGATGGCCTTTGCTGATCTCTGACCAATTGTCGCTATTGATGAGGAGGTAAATAAAGTTTTTTGCTACAAAGTAACATTGGATAACCTGCGCCGGACACTAAATTGAAACACTACGGTTCAAGGCCACTAAAAGACCCCTGAAAGAGACTAGCCTTGGGGAAGATACTAGAGGGTTGGGCTTCAGAATGTTGGACGAAAGTATATCTGTGAGTCTTCTGTTAATGTTTGATGCCACTTGGAGGTCAACTTAGAGTTGTTTTTTTTGTTTTGTTTTTTTTTACATGAAAGGCTCTCATGTTGGGTTTGTTATCCTTTACATACTGAGAAGTATGTAAATGTTGATTATGTGGATTTAATTTCACACTTTTAATGTCAATGAAATGTAAACTTTAGGTCCAGTTTTAGGGCTATCGTCATAATTAATCTGCTGGCCTGTGTGCACCATTTAATGAGTCCAGGTCAGCAGACTGTTTGTTCCGCCTGCCTGCTCCAGACATTTACACACTGCCATTAAACAGAGTAAACTACAGCACTGTTTCATGTTAATGTCCGGCGATATTACTTTTTTCGTAATATCGCTCATCATGTTAATCACAGTCTCGACATCAGTGTATTTTTAAACAAGCTCATAAACTTGAGTGGCCATGATCATATAGTGATTAGCATTGTGCGATGTCGCCACAGCAACCCCGGTTCGAATCCTGGGTACGGCAGCGCTGATTTAACTCCTCCAGCCTTTGCTTCATTTTCTGGTAAATTTCTAATATAACTCAAGAGAGCACTTGTAGCACTGTTCGAGGTTTTGTTAAACATTTGTTTATATAATGTTTGGTTGCCAGAACTATGGCTTGTAAAATATATTTGATCATTTCCCTTTTTTTTTCTTTTAAAAAAAAAAAAAAAGATTTTTTTGGCCTTTGATGACATGTAATTCCTACACTCTCAAAACTGCCTCATGTGGGAAGCCATGGTTTGGCTCTAAATACATTGAAAAGTGTTCCTAGCCTCTCTAAACTTGATCTCACACATGATCTCAGTATGGCACAGCTATTTCAAGTTGGCACTATATGCATTTTGATTTTCTATAATGCTTTAGATTTGGAAAAAAAATAGGAAAAAATCAGGAAGTGCTGATAAATATGTTCATCAAGTTCACTAAAAGCAAATATGCACTACACTACAGTGTGAATGGACTGTAAGTTAATTTACTATGAAAAGGTGATCAATGCTCAATTCAGTTTTTTCATGTTGTCATTCATACAAGAAATATATAGAAGCAATTTTAAATGCAATATATAATTGATATATGACGTGCCTTAATGTTATAAAAAGATGAATGTAGTACTAAACGATTAATGTCTGGGACACTACGGAAAGCTGTTTGAGCGTTTATTTGATATCCCTGGTATCAGACATCAGTGTCTTCCACTAGTTAGGTGTTACTAGTCCTCCTGTTCTTCCTCACACAAAGGAGCACATACCGGTCCTGCTGCTGGGTTGTTGCCGTTATACAGCCCTGTCCAGTTCTCCTTGTTTAACGGCTCATCTCCTGGTATCTCCTCCACACTCTTGAGACTGTGCTGGGAGACACAGCAAACCTTGCAACAGCTTTCAATTGCACCAGAGCAGGTGGAACTGACTCACAATTGTTTCAGCTTTCTAAGTGGAGAGGTCGATATCACAGAAATTTAATTGACTTGGTGTTATACTGTGATGATTAAGTGTTCCCTTCATTTTTGTGATCAATGTAGTTTGGCCCAGGATTTTGGTGCTACTAGTGTAGTGCTCAGTGTCAAGAGTAAGACTTCTGATGGAAATAGTTCAACAAAAGTGCCAGTTTCTCCAAAGAATGACTAGTAAGAGTTTTTGTCCAACTAGTAAGACAAAATGGTGAACTAGTGCAACCAAATGCACAACTAGTGCCAACAAAGACCTAACTAGTGGAGGAAACTGACCTCTGATATCAGGGATATGGAATAAATGCCCATAGTGGCACTGTATAACACAACTTCTTGTTGCAGGTGACTGGAATTATTTTGTTTGTTTAAATTGCTCATAAGATCTTCATGTTCAGAAGATGACATGAAATAACTTTTTCTTCTTTTGTTGTTAGGTCCTGGAAGCAATAACTGTGAGGCCAACACAGGTATTGTGCCTTTATGAAATCTTAACTCCTGATGTAGACTCTTCACTAGAATAACTGGCACACCTCTGAATATATTGCAGTCTAGCACATTATCTCTAACTATGAGTTCAGGGCTAAAACACAGGATTGAATTTACATCCATGACAGTTTCAATATTGTAAGAGACTCTACGGGAAAGAACAGTTGAAATACATTTCATTAGTGTGTTTAAACTCTTGTAAAGTTGATACTATGTACTGATGCAGTTGTATGCTCTCACTATATCTTCCTTTTATACACTGCACAGGATGAGGTGTCACTTTTGTTTTCTTGTTTTTCAGAACATGGTGCTGAAAACAGAACTGACCCCTGCAGTGAATATGGGCACTCAGGTGCAGATGAAAAAGGGAAAACTGATGAAGACAGCTAAAACTGGTCAAAAAAGCATGTACTTCTAGGCTAGCATTAGGTTCTTCCTGTGACTGTCTGAAAGTCATGCAGTGGGTTGACAACATTAATTTCTTTCATATCCCTTGATATTTTGATAGCAGGAGTTGTGCACTGTATCTCCCAGTGCCAACTGTATACATACAGGCGCAAACAGTGAAGACAGGTGTTCCTGAACTGTTTCATTGTTCTTAAAACAAAACTGAACTGACATTTTAAATATTTAAACAGAACTCCACATTCACTGTAGTAATGGTGGGTTTGGCTGACTACTCAGACATGGTAAGGGGCTAGTATGACCTGTAAAAGTGACATCAGTGCATACCTGTGGTGTAAACTGTCAAATATCAATAATTTCAGCCCTCTTTACAGATGCAGTTACATCACTGTGTCTTCCTTTCATACATTGTACAGGATGAGGGATCACATTTTGATTGCTCTGACCCCTGTACTGAGGATGGCAATCAAGATACAGACAGTGAGCTAAATAGCGTTTTTTGAAATTTACAAAACTCCTGCCTTTTGGCAAAGGACTCTGCTGGTTGTTTTTCATGCTTTAACCCATCAGGTTAAATGATAAGTAAATAAGTAGACAAAAGATAAATATAATCCTACTTACCATTTTATCTATGAATTACAATACAAAACACTATCTCATCCTTCTGTTTGTTGTATAGTTTTGTCACACAGTCAGTTAAATTACTGTCCTAATGTATTTCTAATATTTGTCTCTTACTGTTGTAGATCAGAGTCCAGAAACAGTAGTTCTTTAAAACTACATTAAAATGCTGTAGCTGCTGCCTGTACACTAAAATCTGTTCATTTAAAGTTATTCAATCTACATTGCTCTTTCTGTCATATTTAGAGCTTTTGCTTTGAAGCATGAATCTGCTTTAACTCAAATTTGGAAGATCTACATTGTACAATGTACAGTAGGCTATACTGACATAGCGGGTGACATATTTCACATAGATCAGAATTACTTATATGCACAAGTCAAGGCTTGGGAGACTGCCAGGAGTCTCTCAGGGAGCCCTGTTGGAAGCTTTAAGCTCAATGAGCAATATTCCAAAAAACAAAAAAAAAACAAAAGGACAGCATCAGATCAACACAAAGCATTTTTATTCATCTGCACTTATCACAGACTTCATACTAATGTCACACCACAAGTGATACAGACATGTACATGCCCACCACTTACATAAAAGTCACTGACTTAACAATTGTTCTCTCTCTCTTCTCTCTCTCTTCTCTCTCTCTGTCTCTCTCCAGGTTGTTGTGTCTCTGAAGCTATGGAGTCTCATCTGCAGCTGTGTGTCACCTGCTGCTCTCATCATTAGCCCCACCATTATGGATCTACTACTATTTGTATTATCTTAAGTGTTATTATACTGCCACTCTCGCTGCTCTCATATCATTACTATATGACACGCTGATGAGACGATGGTAGTGGGCCTCATCCAGAATGACGACGACTGGGCCTATAGAGAGGAGGTGGAACAGCTGGTGTACTGGTGCAGGAGGAACAACCTGATCCTGAACGTCAAAAAACTAAAGAGATCATTGTTGACTTAAGGAAGAACCAGCCTGGCCACTGGCCACTGCTAATCAACAACATGGCGGTAAAGATAGTGGGAAGCACAAAGTTCCTAGGGGTCTACATCACAGATACCCTAAACTGGACTGTAAACACTGGGTCCCTGGCAAAGTGTGCGCAGCAGTGTTTGCACTTTCTCTGGAGGATCACGCCTTCCCCCTCCCATCCTCATCACTTTTTACAGAAGCACTGTAGAGAGCATTATGACCAACTGCATCTATGGCTGCGGACCGGAAGTGCCTACAGAGAGTGGTTAGGACAGCTGAGAAGATCACTGGGACTTCTCTTCCCTCCATCCCGGAGATTGGACAGAAACACTGTCTGTCATGGGCTATCAACATCACCAGAGACTGCACACACCCCCACCATAGACTGTTCTCTCTGATGGCCTCTGGTAGGAGGTATCCGAGCCTTAAAAGCAGAACAGCCAGGTTCTGCAACAGCTTTATCCCACAGGCCATAAGACTGCTAAAGTCCCTATAGACAGTCTCTTAAACACTTGCACACTTACACACCATACTGTCTGTTCTAGTACTGCAGGCATAATACACCAAGAAGCATCATAAAGCAACACAGTCTTCTATTATATAAATTAGAAGACATCCAAGTCATCAGACTAACATATAACTTATACCCCAGGTCCTACATTTAAAGTAACTTTAATGTCAGAATTTGCATTGCACAATCTTATTCCACACCTGTACTTCTGTAATGGTGATGTATTTTAAATGTAGAGCTGCCTCACCAACACCCAGAAAACACACAGGGACCATACAACTCAAAAACATACCTTCAACTGGGGGATCTTTAGCAGGAGTCATTGGTTGATTACCACTTAGACTTCTGTATAAAGCTGTAGAAGTAGTCAAAAGGTTCAAATACAGTAATCAAAAAAATGACTGTATTGAAATTAATTAAGCTTTTAAAAGTTCTACAAAACACTTACTGTCGATGAGGTAATTTGCACAAAAGAGTCAGCTCGGTTCTAATGACAACCTATTCAGTGACTCTTAGGTGCTGGACAATATCAGTGTATTTTAAGCCACAAATGGGACACTTGTTCATCTGTGAGATTTGTTACCTTTTGTGACTTGGGGACAGTAGCAGCCTGCTGCTTCTTCTTCTCTGTAGCTCCTCGCCACCTAAATACCATCTGTTAATGTAAAACAAAAATATTCTTGAGAAAACACAGAAGAAAATACAGAAGCACACATGACACTTATTTAATATCATTATACACTACTGGCCAGTTTTATTAGGGTACACCCTTGCTAGTACCAGGTTGGACTCTTCGCTTTGCCTCAGAACTGCCTTTAATTTTTCGTGGGCATAGATTCACCAAGGTGTTGGAAACATTCTCAGAGAGTTTTGTCCATATTGACATGACAGCATCTCACAGCTGCTGCAGATTTGTCAGCTGCACATCCACAATGTGAATCTCCCATTCCACCACATCCCAAAGGTGTCTATTGGATTGAGATCTGTGACTGTGGAGATTCACTGGAGTACAGTGAACTCATTGTCATGTTCGAGAAAACCTAGTTTGAGATGATTTGAGGTTTGTGACATGGCATTATCCTGCTGGGAAGGCAGCCACTGTAGCTGGGTTACACTGTGGTCAAGAAGGGAAGGGCATGGACATGGTCAAGTAATAATATTTGCTATAGGCTGTGGCATTTAAAATGGTGCTCAGTTGGTACTTCCAGGGGCCCAAAGGTACCAAGAATATATCCCCCACAATTCATTACACCAGCCACCAGCCTGAACAGTTTAACAAGGCAAGATGGATCCACGCTTTCATGTTGCTTTACGCCAAATTCTGACCTATCATCTGAATGTCGAAAGCTGAAATCGAGAATCATCAGACCAGGCAACATTTTCCAATTTTCTATTGTCCAATCTTTAAGAACCTGTGTTTGGTAGCCCCAGTTTCTGTTCTTAGTTGACAGGAGTGGCTTCTGCTTCTGCTGCTATAGCCCATCTGTTTGTTGTCTGGCGTGTTGTATGTTCAGAGGTGGTATTCTGCATACTACACGTTGTAATGAGTGGTTGTTTGAGTTACTGCCTTTCCATCATCTCAAACCAGTCTGCCCATTCCTCTGACCTCTGACATCAACAAGGTACTAAAACCACACAATCATTGCTCACTGGATATTTTCTTCTTGTTTCAGATCATTCTTAAACCCCAGCAGATGGCTGTCTGTGAAAATCCTAGTAGATCAGCAGATTCTGGAAATACCCAGAAAGTGAGGACGCAACTTTCTTAAGCAATTTTTAGTGGATAATTAAGGTAATTAAGCTTAAAATTAAGGATCACCTTATGTATTATGTGACATCTTGTTTAACTGTTCAATTCATTTGATATTTATATGTATGCATTTGCAGCAACAATTTTTATGCTGTTTGACAGTGTAACCTGTATCTGAGAATACACAGTCTGTATTTAATGAAATTCGAAATATTTAAAACTATACACAGGCCCTTCAGAGTTTTTCTAATCATTAATATACAGATTTTCAACAACTCTCTGTTCCTCTCTCTCATCCTCATCTTTTTCTCTCTTTTAGATTAATTGGTAAAGGCCGAACCCAGCTTTGACTAGACTCCACAGTGACGGTGGAGAACCCCCAAGTTACTTACTGGCTGCACAGAGGGTGACACTACACCACTACACCGGCCAGGGACTAGTGTATTTACAGTATATTCACTCCAGATTTACGGACATTACAATATAGTTTACAGTACTGTAAAAATAGCAACTGCAACTACTAGCCTACAGTAACAGTAAGCCTATGAGCATTGAATTGTACTGGAAGCATCAGTGCTGAAAGTAAGGCTACACTTACTTTCACATACTGATATCTTAGATGTTTGACTCTTACAGAGTTGCACTCAAACAGTCCTCCGTACACTTGTTTCATGCTAAGTCTGTTGCACTGGAGGACACGGTCAATAGTTGACAGAGACACACTGTTGATTCCATCAAAGTTAACACTGTCTTCAATCACTCTCTGCTGGATTTCACAGAGTCAGATGGCATTATTTTGAAGGACCATTTCAACAATAAGTGCTTCTTGTTGTTGGGAGAAAAGAGGAGTCCCTCCACCCTCATTTGGTCGTCTTTCAATTCTACAAAGGGGAAAATGCACTTACAAACCTATACAGCCAGTAAAATAGTATTGTAATGAACATTACAGTACTTACAGTAAAGTGTTACTGTCTACTGTAGTATGTCAAATGTTGTACAGCAAGAAACAATTACCTGTTCTCTTCTCTGAATGTCCTGATGATGCAGTCGTTGCCCAAATTTCATTACTAATGATTATTCTTGGTCTTCCTCTGCCTCTTCCTCGTCCACCACCTCTCACATGAACTCTTCCTCGTCTGCCTCTCTGTATTACCAATTAATCTAAAAGAGAGAAAAAGATGAGGATGAGAGAGAGGAACAGAGAGATCGTTATGTTGAAAAGAGGGCGGGAAATGTTTTTCAGATAAGTGATCTTGGTAGGGAAAAGGGAAGAAAAGGGAAATGTTCAAACAGATCATGGGTTATGTTGCCATTATAACTGATCCACAGTTAAGATGAACTGGCTTTGTGAAACCAAAAATCCTTCAACTCTGAGTCAACTAACTTACTTCACTAAACCTACTTCCTTAAACAGGCAAACCCAAAATGTGATGTATAAGGACGCGGGGTCTTAGCAGGTTGAATAAAAGTAGCAAACACTTACATGTTGACCGAATAATAAAGTTTAGAAAATGGCGGTTATATTGCTGGGACGTGTTATTAAGTGACCCTTCCGATTGAGTGACGTCAGGGTTGCGGAAGACGGTGTAACACCGGCTGGCACTGTTACCTTGCTGCAGGTGGAGCTTCGCTGGCAGGTCCATGCTGAGAGACGGGGAGCCCATCATACCCACCTTACAACTGTAGACGGTTGCGCCTTCTGATTGGTCGAGCAGACCGTAGACTCCCAATCGCAGTCTAGGACGCCATCATAGATGGACCAATCGCGCGTCTCCATCGTAGATGCCAAATCCTGGCACTGTATGCAAATTGCAAATTTAACTATTAGAAAAATAACAGGTAGGTTGACACAGTGACAGCTAGTTTGGAGACAAATCTGCGACAAACAACCGAGTTTATTCATTTGCATTGAAATAGTTTCCTAATTTCCTTTGCTTTCCTTGGCTAGCGGCATTTTAGCCGGACAAGACTTCAGCCTGACAGGTAAAGTTATCTACCGCAACTTCATTCATTCAACAACTCCGTTCATTTTTCGCTGTTTCATTTCAATTCGATTCAATCAAATCGATTTAGGAAGGGGGGCATATGTAACATGGCCCCTATTCCAGACATTCCAAGGATTAAAATAATGTAAGTAAACTATAAGAGTATATTACATCATTATATAATAAGAGTTCCATACTCATGTTGATGACTGTAAAGATGGCATGCACAGTCTTGTAGTTTTTAAGATATGATGAGAAAAGATAAGCCTTTATTACAGGGAAATTTATTACAGGGGAATTTAGAGCACTAAAATATATACAGTCCTGCTCACTACAGTCCTGTAGTGAGCAGTGGCAAATATACAAGAAATTCTGTTATTTACAGCTATGTACAGGTTTATAGTATTGATGTGCAGTTGTCAGATTGTCCAGGTTATGTTATGCTGTGGACTGAGAGCAGTGCTTGTTGTACAGTCTGACAGCTGCAGGGAGGAAGGACCTTCAATATTGCTCCTTCACACATTTTGGGTGAAGAAGCTTGTTGCTGAAGGAGTTCTCTAGTCCATTTTTCTAATGATAGTAATAATAAAAACAATAATAATAACATATATACCTATGTACGTCTTTGTGCAGAAGTTCCCAATGGCTACGACCCCGGTCATCTGTGTGGTGAACCCACAAACCCCTGCTCACCATCAGCAGGCCATCCTGACGGCTACCAAAGAGGCCCGTCTGTACTGGGACAAAAAGATCGCCTTCCACAGGCCTCTGCAGGAGCTTCTGAACCAGGCCACTGCCCTGGCCCACGCAGAGAAGCTCCTGCAAGTGGAAGGTAACCCAGCACCTTCCTGTCAGCTGTGCCAGGGAAAGCTGGTGGTGCCATTTGGCCAGTACCAGAATGACCCATTTCACTCGTTGGGGGCAAATGATGTGGGCTACATGAAGTTGTAAGCATATTATATTTAACACCCTGTATTGTTCTTATTATTCATCTCTATTCACTATCACAGTTGCAGTGACATTAACCATGACAGTACTAAAGTGATGTTTATGATTCCAGCCTGCTTGACAAACACAGGGCAGAGGTCAGTGGTTCACATCCAAAGGGGGAGATCAGAGAGCAGCCTGCAGCCACTGCCTGACCTGTGGAGAGGACAGAGCAGCCAAAGAAACTTTAAATAGTCTTTATTTTAATGCACACTCAGGTTCAAACTGTAAATAGTCTTTATTTTTATTACTTTTCATTCTTAAACATGTTCAATGATACTTTGTCTGTGCTGTAATTCTGTGTGTTTCCCCACCTCATACACTTTGTTCAATAAAGTTGTCAGTGCTACATTAACAGTAAGTTGTGGAACATCAATTCATAGGGACACAGAGTGCCAGATTAGTTGCATGCAAGGACATTTACCTTCATTTATAGCTTTCATCTATTATTGAACATTAACATTATTAGACTTATAGGTATTGCCATTATTATGATTACCATTATAACAAACAGTCTGATAGTGCTCTAATACAACAGTACATACAGCTGTTCCCTTCTCTGATTTAAACCTGAAGTGGCTAATATTACATGTAGGTATATCTAATATATATTATAAAGTCCCTAGACTTTCCCTGGGTTGAGCCATATTGTAGATATGTATACCCCAACTTGGAAAATGACATCATCTTTAATGGTGTTGATTGTTTGAATATTTAACTTTTTCTTTTTTTTAAGTATTTTTTGGGGCTTTTTGCCTTTATTTTAGAGGACAGTGGAGAGAGACAGGAAACGGGGAGAGAGTAGGGGAATGACATGCAGCAAAGGTCCGGCCGGATCGGGAGTCCAACCGGGGTCCGCCTGCTCAGACCACTAGGGCCCACATGGTACGCACCCCAACCATTTGGCTATGGGGGCGCCCCTGTTTGAAAATAAAGAGTCATTAAGGACAGTTGTTTTCAGTAGGCTACCTGTTTAACAACACATACAACTTTGTTATTTTTCTTAAAGTGGTAATCATTTTTAGAACAATTACAGCAGTTTTGATCATCTAATGTGAAGATATTTGGAATGCAAAGTCTGCAGCTCAATTGTGTGCATCAGAAAAACATTCTAATTATATGGATGAAAATGAGGTGACAAAATGTCAGTATACAAAGGCCCAAGGTACCAACATCTCCTTACAGGTGCCAAGTAGAAACCTCTGCTGACCTCAGCAGGTATGCCGTGTTAAGGCGCCCCCACAGGGAGCAGTTCCACGCCCCCGGATTGCCAGGCATGACACAAATTAGCACATAAACAGTGGCGACCCCAAAAGCTGCAGCTTATTTCTAAAAAGCTCTGTACTCCAGGACCAGAAACATGGTTAAACAAGGCTTTTGAAAAATGGAGAGCCGTTACAGCACACACACACAATCATATCCTTACTTTCCTTAAATGACAGGCTTTGGATGCACTGGAGGAAATGCTGGTTTTCTCTCTGCAGTGTTTTGAATTTGGACTGCAGTAACCATTTTAAAAGCTAGTCGACAGGTTTACATATTGTTCCTTCAGTTCTTACTGTTCTTGGACATACTGGGTCATGTGAAGATATTTGATTATACAGAGATATTAAGCATTTGTGTGGTATATGTTATAGCTTTTAGGTGGTATTCATGCCTCTGTTAGACTTTAATTATGGGTTTTACCCTAAAAGGAGATTGTACTGAGAGAAATTTATGAGAATGTTCATTGGTAATAAAGTACATTTGGTAGGTTGTTTCAAGTTAAACTGCATATCATGGTTTTGGAAAAGGTGAGTAGTCAGATGCTCCTTACAGTGGACACCAGGATCCAGCCCACCTTTCCATAATGGTATTGGATTGGTACTGTGGTACTGTGGTACTGTGTTGGTGTTTGATACCAGGATCCAGTGTAATTGCATGCTAATGTTGGCTGCTTAGTAGTGTTTCTAGTTTTACCACTTAGTGCAAGATCTGAAAACAAATTTCAGAGGCGATGGTTTGATTTTGCAGAAAGAACCAGAGATTTTGTGAATGTAGTTTGAGAAAAGAGTTTTGTGAAAAACTGAACTGAAAAATTGTGAAAAACGACCCAATAATATGTTGATGTTGATGAAGTGCTGTGGCCTGACGTAGCCCAAAGATGAGATGATTTCTACCCTTTACAGTGCACTGTAGACTGTAGACCTATATTTGTATTAATAAATTTCAGGATGGAAAATGATTTTTTTCACAATACCTATTACTATAGTTTATGTTTGAATGCAGAGTAAATTCTGACTCCACTGAGTTGTGAAATCTTTTTTTTTCTTTACTTTTGGAGATGCAAATGCATGTGCTATACTGTAATGTGATCAATAAACATTTCCCATGAGTTACATGCCCTGAACACTGTGTTTTCCAGCCTTCGGGTGTAGTGTAATGACTGCTCAGTAGTGTTTCTAGTTTGACCGCTTAGTGCAAAATCTAAAGACAAAGTTCAGTTTTGAGCACAGGTAAAACTATTTTGAGGTGATGGCTTGATTTTGTAGAAAGAATCAGAGGTTTCTCAGTGAATGTAGTTTGAGAAAAGACAGGACAGGACAGGAGAATTCAAAAACAGTGTTTTAACACCAGTGAAACTGTAAAATGATACACTAGACACACACATGATGGGTGTTGTTGCATGTCAATACAGAAATACTAGATCATATATTCTATCCTAATTTTAAATTAACGAAAATAGACAATAATTGAGATTAATTTAAATTATGTTGTGAAAAAACTCAACATAAATTATGCCGCTGATGATCAATAATCAAAACACGGCCAACCATTCAAACAACAAACAAAACACAATATTCCTCAAAAACCCAAAGTCCCCACAAACATAAAGTCCAGTGTCTCACAAGTCTCTGTCACAGCCGTTTGCACGTTACAAAGTTCCAGCAATCCTTATATGAACAAAGAAAAAAAACAAACAAACATCTCAGGCAAGACCAGGAGGAATGTGGTGAGTTGCCCAAAGTCCAAATTAAAAAAAACTGGTAAGCAGCCCCATTGACAAAAGAAGGATTTGATTTTTATGGCGAGTGAAGCATGAACCAATCTCAGGTACATGATCATACAAAATAAATAAATAATCTAATTCACTTAATGATGGTCCTTACCTATCCGTGTCAACATAAAAAAGAACAGTTTCAAACATTACACTCAGAATATACTTATACAGTGTACACCTCTGTGATGATAGACCATTTTAAAAAGTGTTGTGGTCCAACATTGCTGTATGGACATGTATTAACACCTAACATCCCATATGACCCACCATCTCTGTATGGCCATACAATAACAGCCAACATCTCTGTATCCCATTTTATAAAGTTTTATGGTCCAACATCTCAGTATGGACATGCAATAACACTCAGCATCTCCGTATGATTCAGCAACTCCCTATGGTCCCAGAATAACTGTATAGAATCCTTTAAGACTAACATGGACACAATGCGTCTTACCTCTATCGTAATCGTAAAAATAATGTGTTGTAGTATTGAGGCTAGACCAGCAAAATTAATACATGTGTACACACACACATACACACACACACACATATATATATATATATATATATATATATACACAACAGAGCAGCATAGATAGGGTGAACTTTTTTAACAGTTTTTATTTTGAACAAAAATACTTCTGAGTGAAAACTGAGTATAGAATAAGCCCTGACACCATCATGAGTGTGATACAGACAACAATAGATGCCACGATCAGCCAGTCATCGCAGGTCCACTGGTCACAGCAGCACTGAAAAAGATAGAAAGAAGAATTCTGTCAGTGCGGTTGTTTTAGTTGTAACATATGTATGCAATTTGTCGATATATTTACTGCACTTACCCTGGTTCTTAGGACAATAACTTGCACTCCCTCGTTTGCGCTGTCTTCACCTTGAGGTTGGGACAGCAAGTACGGAGGAGGAGCATCATCATAAGGAGGCTTGAGAAGAAAAGAGTATTAAAAATCAAAGCAAATTTGATTAATCTAAATCTTTAATCAACTTGACCAACAACATAGCCAAATTTGTCTTTCTTACTGCAACAGGAAAGCTGGTGTCTGTGGCACCCTGATCAGGAACTGTTCCACCCTTTGAGGCATTTCTCGTGCCTAAAGAAATGAAAGAAATATATATTCAATGTTCCAATAGAGCACCTTTGGGATGTAGTTGAATGGGAGATTTGCATCATAAGATAAGGTAGGATATGATAAGAATTAATTACGACAGTCTTTAGGCATGATAGCAACGCTTTCTACAGTTTAGTACTAGTAAAACAATCAACCTGTCTGTCAATGTTCATACTACCTGTTTCCAGCAGCATATTCCAATCTGTGCGTTCAAAGCAGTCCCTTAGAGCCTCGGAAGCCTCAGGTGTCCATTTAGGTGTGAGTTTAGTTGCAGGCTGCCAAGTGGTGGTAAGGCAGTGGCTCTGTAGGCTTCTGTGACATTGGCATACAGCAGATCAAGGGTTTTATTTTCTGTGGTAGGACAATTAATAAATTGTGTAAATCCAGCTTTCAGTGATAAGAAGGAAACACGATTGAAGTTCCTGATATTCTCCTGACTGAATTCTCTTGGTGCATAGTATGGTCTTATACCAACTGCCAATAATTCAATATCTGAACAACACATTTTCTCCTTGACAGTAATATGTGCAGGATTACACCATCTCAAATATATGTCCATTTCCAAGCCTTCACCTTTGCACCAGTATGGCAATCATGAAAACACCTCTTCATCTAAGCTGGAATAGGGTGGTATCCTCCAGACTTGCTTCATTTTTACAAGAAAAAGCACCCTTCTTGAATAAACCTCTTTCCCAAAGAAGTATCCATCAGTAGTTGACAAAGTAATAAAAATGCAGCAAAAAATAAAAATAAAGATTGAGTCAAAAATTTAGGGAGCTACCACACTTTGCTGCTACCATTGAAGTATGTTCCAGAAATGTGGATGCAGGGTGACAAATTTGCAGCAATCATGCGACAAGCATTTAATAATATGACCAAAATGGAATGTTTCCAAATACTTTGTTGAATTTATGGCACAAAGAATTAAGGCAGTTCTAAGGCAAACGGGGGTCCAACCCAGTACTAGCAAGGTTTACCTGATGGAGTGGCTAATGAGTATATAAAGGTTAAAACACCCAACTTCTACATTTAAGAACCTAAATGGTTAAAAAAAAACAAAAACCAGAGTTTCAGAAAAAAGGAAAAACTTGACCTTAATGTAGGTGGTGCTATGGGCACCAAATTTGATATAGTAGGTAGCTGGGCACAGTACGCACCCAGAGGTACTTTTTTCCCATGAGTATATGACCTTCCTAGCCAAAGATACAGATCTACTAAATCAATTTACTATACTTTTGTGTTTCCCAACTCCACAATGGTTACAGATATGACGGTACTTCCAAGTTTGTGGACACATTTTTGTTTTCTTTCAGTATGTGGTAGGGAGTGGTTAGATAAGGGTAAAGATCATGGTCTGGTGTTGTTAGGTAATAATAGGCTTATACATCAAGTAGTTCTGACCCAAGCAATCTTGATTGGTCAACTAGACATTTGTGAATATGCTCAAAACAGCACACTAAACCACCGTCAATTGAAAAATAATCATCACTATCATATCAATTGCCTGTAACTTATTTTACTGAAACTGTGTGGTTACCTATTGTAACCCCCTTCAAAAAGCTAGTAAGAAGTTACAGAAAAAAAAAACAAGTGATAATGTAAGGACTTCATAATATATCATCATTTGTTTATTTTAATAGCCTATTGCATAGGGTTTTTGATTTAACTACTTGTTTTTTGTTGCCTCCCAAAACTTTTCCTATATTGAATATCCATTTGTAGGCCTACACTGGAATCATCTTTTAATGAACAAATCTGTGATAACCCTGATCTTAAAACAAAAAAACCAGAAAAAAACAGAATGGTTGATTAGTAAAAGCCTCTAAAAATGTCTTGAAAAAATGTCTTGAAATGATATTCCTGTTCAGCTTTGACCTCACTGTACGCATCTCTCCTCTCTCTCAGCTGGCGTGGTGAGTCTGTGACAGCGTGTACACAGCAACATCTAGGTTGCTGTGGCCATTACTAAGGAAGATCTACTTTCTGTTGGACATAAAAAGTAGCAGAAAGTGATGCCAATGGACCGCGGCGCAAGCCCATTGGTCCGAAGAATGAAAATCAAGAACCATGAAGAACCGTTTGTACCTCACACAAACAGTGAGCTCTGTGAATAAAGGCAAAGTAGCTGTAAATGCATCTCAAGGTGCAAGCGTGTGGCATAGCTCGTAGGCCGCCATCACATCCAAGCCACATTAATGTGTTTGTCTTTTCCTGGAGGCTTTTCTGCCTGCCAAAGTGGGGATCATCAAGTGTCAAAGTGACTGATCCTGGCTTAATGTGCAGTCTCTTGCTGCCATCTAGTGGCCCTGGCATGAAAACACATTTCAACTTCCTCCTCTCATAAATGACTGCTCTGAAGACATCAGCAAGATATGACTGCCAGTGCTTTGCATAGGTCATGTAAACAAGATGTTTTCTCTATCATTTATGCAGAGTATTATTATTGCCCTTGAATATTTAAACAATGTTGAATGACAGTAGCCACAGTTATAATCATGATTACTCTAACAGTAAAAAACACAATCCAAACTATGTTTTTAAGGCCAGTTTTTATTTTTTAAATTCTCTTTCCACTGTCCTCATTTCCGCTCCTCCTTTTCCCCCTCATCGATGCCATCAGCATCCATTCATTTTAAAGACAAAGAGAATAATAATTGTGTGACCATGTGAGCTGTCAACAGTGTCCTGTTTGGCTTCAGCAGCCTCATCCATAGCATCAAGCACTCCCTTCAGCAGCTCCCACGTTCACCTCTCCCTCACAGGGAGTCTGAAGACCTCCATGCTGGGGCCCGGACCCCCTACATTGGTCTTCTCCTGGCCAGAAGGCCAGCAATGGTCCTGGCCAAGGGCTTGTTATTCTGTTTAAAAACATAGGATAACAGAAGTTTGTTTGAATTTAGTTGTAAGCAGATGCACATCTCTGAGGGGTCCTAATGCAAGGAGCAATGATGTTTTTGTTAGTGTATATGTATCAGAATAAAATGCTGTATTAGGGCACCTGCCACCCACTCCCAAGTCCATAACACTTTCAGTTCCCGAGATATAGGCCAAAATGTCCCTCCAATAGAAAGGAATGAGCTGAGCCGGTGTCTGAAAATTTGCCTAAGTGTGGCGGCCAAAATGTTTCCCCCAGAATGTTTAGGAGCATGTTTCCCTATTTGGAGTCGACTGATACCACTTTTGGAGGACTGTTCCCTAACCCCTAACACTTAGTTTTACTGTGTAACTGTAACTAGTTCTTTTCAGTTTAAGGCAGGAGTAAGCTCTATTGGGTGGAGAGTCCCCAGGATCCCAGATGCAGGTGCCAAATCAAAGGTAAGTAATCAAAGGTCAGTAAAAGTATGTTAATCGTTTATGCTTAGATACACTGATCAGGCGTAACACTGTGACCATTGACAGGTGAAATGAAATGAATGAATGCTGGGTCAGAGCATCTCCAAAACTGCACCTCTTGTGGGCTGTTCCCTTTCTGCAGTGGTCAGTATCTATCAAAAGTAGTCCAAGGAAGGAACAGTGGTGAACCAGCGATAGGGTCATGGTCAAGGCTCATTGATTAACGTGCAGGTCTGAAATTGATATCTGTACTTTGTCACAAATGACTGTAGTGTGTTATATGTGCGGGTGTGTGCTATGGTGTCTCCCTGCCTGTACAGCTGTGAAAATGAATTTCCCCCATGGGGACAATAAAGTAACTAACTAACAGAGCGAAGGCTGCCCTGTGTCGTCCAATCCAACAGACAAGCTACTGTGGCTCAAATTGCTGAAGAAATTTGCTCTGTCAGTGCCAGTGTGCTCTGGCGCATGCTCTGCTCTGACAGCACAGTCTGTATTCTCGTCTTGCAATACTGACAGAGTGAGAGCAAATTTCCCCTGGGGGACAATAAAGCATCAATTGAATTGAATTGAATTAATGCTGGTTCTGATAGAAAGGTGTCAGAATACATGCATCGCAGTTTGTTGCATATGGAGCTGCATAGCTGCAGACCAGTCAGGATGCCCATGCTGACTCCTCTCCACTGCCAAAAACGCCAACAATGGGCACATGAGCATCAGAATGGACCACGGAGCAATGGAAGAAGGTGGCCTGGTCTGATGAATCATGTTGTCTTTTACATCATGTGAATGGCTGTGTTACCTGGGGAACACATGGCACCAGGATGTACTATGGGAAGAAGGCAAGCCGGCGGAGGCAGTGTGATGCTTTGGGCAATGTTCTGCTGGGAAACCTTGGGTCCTGCCAGGCTTTCTGTGGATCCTCAGTGGCCAGGGGTGATCTTATCCATATCTATGAAAAGTGAAAAAAAACTGTCATATGAAATCATCTTATCATGGAAACAATAACAATGACATTACATAAATAAAACCACACATAAAATATTTTTGCTATGGCATGTTGCACTTTATTACATCCCTCGTCCACTAGAAATAGGCCATGACGCACCCTGGTCTAGCGTCTGTCTGCGTATCTGATCTCAGAGGAAAATGTCATTATAATGAACAAATGAATTAGAGCCTGTGAGCCTTCTCGATTTTCATGTGTGTGAAACTCTGGTACTAAACTTTGAGGGGCGCTATTGGGCAGTTTGCCTTACTGTCCAATGACTTTAAAATGTATACATTTTGGCCAGTCCTGACTTGTAACCTTAAGTTTTATTGAGTTTTCAGGCATGGAAGCTATAAAATTGATTTATTATTTGCTAATAATAATAATAAACATAATGAAAATAATAGTAACATAACAATGATTTATAATATACAACCTCAAGCCCTAAAAATGTTGCCTAGTTTGCTCAAAGGGTGATATTATTTAATAAGGTCACACACAAAGCAGTAATACATTCAAATCATCCATTGAGACAGTAATCATCTAGTATTCTTCTGCACCATCATAACCTGCAGGACCAAAACTCTTTATTGTCCGCTCCAACTCTCCTGTCTCACAGGTTCTATATTGTCCCTATAAAAAATAATTTAAAAAATGTAAAAAAAAACTAAACATCAAGATCCCCATAGCTGTGATATTTTGTGTTTACAGAAAATAGAGGTAGAGCTGGGTGCATCAGTGTTCTAAAAACTTTATTATACAAAAAGAAAGTGAATTTAGGACCAGTCAACAAGTTGCATGGAATGGCATGGACCCATTCCTGGCTTTCCCTCGACCTTCACAGCTGTTCATGTGCCCAGCAGCACCTGAGCTGAGGACCTTTTCCACCTGGAGAAAAGTTCCTTTTCCAAGGATTTGATTAGTACATAGTCACCACATTGAAACAGATGTATGGGCCCCTCTGAGGGCTGGGGAAGCGTGCTGGAAACCTGCAAATGAAATTTCCTCAAGATTTCAGTGAGACATTTCACATACATGACCATGTAATCATCAGTCCATAATAGGGTGACTTGATGTGGGGTCAGAGGTGCACTCCATTGTGGAGTTTGATGTGCTGCAAATAGCATTTCAAGACTTAGACTTCTAAGTCTAAGTAAGCATGCACAAATCTGGAGTAGAATGGAATTTTGAGTTTTGGCGCTTAGACCCCGGCAGGAAGTAAGATCACCATGGGAAGCATTCAAATTTAAGTGGTATATGGTATGGTAAAGAGGAAGGAATGGTAGCAATGCTGGGAAGAGAGGCCAGTTATTAGGGAAAAGGGGCTAGTGAAAATAAAGAGGTCAAAGGTCATGAGAGTGGGGAATGCTACATGATGCATGCAAGTGATGCTCGAGGTGATTGTGAAAGGTGGTGATTGAATGAATATACGAGTGAGTAGGGAAAGCTTAGCAATAATGGGAAATGTTCATAAAACTCAGATGACGTGTGCAGGGGGATAGACTTCCTGACTGAAGTATCATTTCAATCGGGACAGTGAGATCGGACAGGAGAACAAAAGTGTGTGAGAAAGAAGAGAAATGAAGAGGAATGAATTGATTGTGCACAGAATAATAGACTTGAGCACAGGAAGAAGATTGCAACAGAGAGCAGTAAGGCGTGGCCTGTGCCTTTGCTGCGCAGAGGAACCACCCCCCAGAAGCAAGGTGTACTGTACCTGATGAGCAGCCTAAATCAGACAAAAGGAAGCAAAAGGGGGAGTGCCATAAAGCAGGGGAATGCAACAGTGATGCAGAGAAAAATGCAATTGCAGGGAGGAGGCCCTAATGCGGGGAATGCAGGAGTGATGCGGGAAAAATGCAGGGATGGTCATTATGCGAGGAATGCAGGGAAAAGACCATAATGCGGGGAATGCAGGAGTGATGTGGGAGAAATGCAGGAAGAAGGCCATAAGGCGGGAAATGCAACCAGGATGCAGGAAGATGTGAAAACGCAGGGAGAAGGCCATGATGGGGGAAATGCAACAGTGAGACGGGGAGCATGCGATGGACCAGGGAGAACGTTTGTGACACCACCACCACCAGCAGCAGCAAGACTTACATGTAATCGGCCTACAAAGCTAGCTGAGCAGCCAAAGCTGAGGCTGAGTCTGGATGTATATGAAAGGAGTAGGCGCAGGAGGAGCAGAGGCCCATTGTTGAAGAGAGGCGGAGGAGATCCCTTGCATTGAAACTGAGGAGACAGTAAAATGAATAAACTGAATATGCTGAGGAGATAGATTACACTTGTGAAGAACCTTTAAAAGTGATGATTAAACGATGCTTGACATGGGGTGATTGTCTGAGGTTAGAACAGCTTTAGCTTTGGCTTTAGAATGTTTCATATAAAACTAAGTGATTGAGGTGAAATGCTAACTAAGAAAGGAGATACCTGAAGTAGTGAATTTACAGATTCTACTCTGAATGCAGGTAACTGCAATGGGGGTAATCTCATATGAGGCCCATTACTGCATCCACGGCCCAAAACCCCCCAAAATAACCTACGATGGAGTCGCATTTTTAAAAATATATATATATTATATTTACACTATATTTACATGCTCTTCGTGACTGAAACTAATTGTTTGTGAAAAGAGACTTAAGAGGCCAGATGATATCTAGCATATTAATAATATGCTTGGGGAGAATAATCAGCGGCCAATTGTATTTTTATTTTTTTATTTATTATCTACTGAACCAACTCTACCTTTCGCCCTTGCTGTTGACATTTCTCCTCAGGCTGAGGTGCTGGTGATAGAAAAGGGCAACTGAGACAGAGGGACACTGACAGGGGAAAGCAGGGGACAGCTGAAATGAAGCGAGTTCAAATCAGTGTGGGTTTTTTATGTGGAACCTTTACTGGCAGTACAACGTTACATGCTTGTTGCTCTGGCACACCGCATTGTAATGAATGACCTGGCCTTGTTTACCACCGCTAAAACTGCTCATTTTTAAGGAGACTCCCTCTTGTGGTGTAACAGAGTAATTGCATTTCTCAAAGTACTATGTCCTGAAGAACATGAGACTGGAGCACACATTATCCTGCAAAACTACAGAAAACATCACATTTCAGAATCCAGAACATTTGAATAACATAAAGTATCACAATGTAATACATAAAATATAATGGGGGGTGGCCTCTTTTCTTATATAAATCAATTCTTGCCTTTACACAAAGACGAACTACTAAGCCCCGCAAACATGAGATTGACTGAGAAACGTGGAACGTTGCCACTGAAAACTTTTATATTACTTGCAGGGTTTTGTACGTATACGGGGTCAGCTTCACCCCGGGGTGAAGCTGAGGCTGTCCCTGAGGCTGTCCCTGTCCCCACTCTCCAGCAGAGGCTGGAGAGTGGGGACAGGCCTCTGGTGCGCTTACAGTAGGCTGGAAAACAAAAGGCGGCTGAGATGTATGGGTGTGAACTACGAAAGCTAAAGCTAAGGCAGTTAAAGCCCGAAGACCTGAGTCGAAGCTTGAACTGATCTCACCGGCGTAGTGTAGGAGGACGTCAGGTGCAGGCGTGGCTGGAGCGGCATGACGGTTGCGGGGTGGCCGTAGTGACAGGAACGGCTGGAGCAGCTGGTGTGGTAGGGACTGGAGGAGCAGCGGTCCGTGTGGAAGAAGAAGAACGCAAACTAAAATGGTTGCTTTTCTGACATGAGGAGCGGCAGATTCCCTGATTTATAAATGTTGTGCTTGTCTCAGGTCTCTTCAAGTAAGTGGGTGCATCTTGGTAAATACTGACGGCCGCACGCTTTCCGGCTCACGAAACTGAGAGAGCAAGAGTTTTGAGGCTGGAGAATGCGTTGAGTCCTAACTGATAATCTGACTGCTAGAGTCGCACAACGTCGTGGTGCTGAAATGACAGCTGCTTTCTTTGATGGTGCAGTTCAACAAAAGCAGGGCCCCTATCACTGTTTATTCCCATAGTTACCCCTAAATGCGGGATAAGTTCTTTTATCAAACATTTTACAACTGTTCGTGCATCTTCTTTTCTTGATGGATACGCTTCCACCCACTTGGAAAACATATCAGTGATTACAAGCAAGTATTTCTATCCTTGACAGCTAGGCATATGTACAAAATCAATCTGCATAATTACAAAAGGACCTGATGGCGGCGGCAAATGGTTATGGCTGATGGTATTACCTCGTCTTGTCTGTTGACATATCATGCAATTATTCACCAGTGTTTGTGCAACATTCATAATGCCTGGTGCAAACCACTGCGATCAGATTATGTCATTTATCCCCCCTTTTCCTACATGTGTAGGCACGTGTGCAACGCAGGCTAAAACATGAAGGAGAGAGCGGGGGCAGACCGGCCGGCCATCAGGGTGGAGCCACAAGCCAGACTCCTGTTGAGAACAACCTTTCCTGATCCATGTCTTTTTCTCCTCACCATCAGTGCAGTTTTGTAACACAGCAACATCATCAAAAGAGGGCAGAACAGGAAGTTCAGGAGGTTGAACTGAAGTATACTGATGAGGATGGCTGCTGCATCTGAAAAACAAATACAAATAAGAAAATATAATTTCTAGTTCATGTAGCTCTAGCTGTAAGGTTCACATGTGTTAAACTGGAGTGCCCTTACACCAGGAGGGACTTTCACAGCAATCTTGTCCTTCTGTGGGTCAATTAATTGTTTAAGCATTCTATAGATCTCTTGCTTCAACAGAATAACAATTTTTAATTACTATTTTATGACATGCACATAAACCACTTTTATCATTTACACACTATCTTAAACCACCTGGGAGGTAAAACTGTTTATTTATTTTTTAACTATTGGGTCACTAAGAGAAACTAACAGGACAGTTTAACACTGACTGAAACTCTCCACCTGTTCTGAAATTAATTGGTTAGTCTCTTGTAAAAAAAAGACTGTAAAATATTTTTTTCAAATATGAATGTGTTCAGGTTTCTATTTCAATAATAAAATCCCCTTTGGGTTAATTTTCTGTGAACTGTTTCATCTCTGTGTGATGTAAAATAATGAGCAGATCAGAGGAAACTGTCAGTTTATTATTTATGTTTTGTTTATTGACCTGATGATTTTAGACCAGATGTTTGTGAATCAGTTTAAACTTGAGTTTAGGAAAGATCCAGACAGTTCAGTTCTTCATGTTTTTATTGTTCAAATTTACACAAAACAGAAAAATGTCAGTGACTAACAAAGATACTAAAGAAGTACAAACATAATCAATGAGTTAGTGTTGGTTAATGAGTTAAAGTACTGATTAATGACAACAGTATTCAGCTAACTGATCTAAGATTGCAGGAAATAGTAGAAATGATCTCTGGTTATGTCATTGGTTTAGTATAGGTGATTTCAGGGACAGTCATCAGGGCTGGTGTGGCCAGGGCTGTATGGCATACTGGATGGTGTCGAGTGCAGCTCTGATGTCAAAGTTTTTGGCCAGAAGGTGTGAGTCTGTCTGTCTCCCAGACCGAAACTGGGAGAAGGTTCCACAGTAGAGGAGCCTGATAACTGAAGGCTCTGCCTCCCATTCGACTCTTAGAAACTCTGGGGGCCTGATAAATAGCATTCTGGGAGCCTGGGTCCTAGTGGGATTGTAGGGGACTATGAGGATCTTTAAAGACAAGGAGATGGACTGTCAAGTGAGACTTTATATGAGTGAGGAGGAGGATTTTGAATTCTACTCTGGATTTGACTAAGGAGCCAATGTATCTTGATGGCACAGATATGGTCTCTTTCTGGTTCCTGTCGATAAAATGCTGCATTTTGAATCCTAGCTGCAGAGTCTTTAGAGACTTGTTGGGGCAGCCTGATAATAATGAATTACGGTAATTCCAGCCTAGAAGTAACAAATGCATGGACTAGTTTTCTTTTTGGACAGAAAATATACAATTTTGGTGATATTACACGGTGAAGAAGGCGGTCTAGAAGTTTGTTTTATGTGAGTTAAAGGACATGTCTGATCAAAGATGACCCCCAGATTCTTTACCTTTTTGTTGGGCAGAGACAATGCCGTCTAGTGGAACTTTTGCTTCAGTAGTAAAAAGTTGCTTGTCATCCAAGTTTTAATGTCTAAGTTAAGCCTGGAGTTTAGCTATGATTGGTTAGTTGGGCTCCATTGGATAGAAGCTGTGTCATCTGCACTAACAATGGAAATTTGTGGTGTTTCTCATGCTTCAAGGAAGCATATTTTAAAGTGAAGAGGATTGGTCAAGCGCAGCCCTTGTGGAACTCCATGTCTAACTTTTGTACATGGAGGTAGTTATTAACATGTACAAACTTAAGCTATCAGATGAGCAGGACTAAAACCAGTTTGGTGCAGTTTCCTTTAATACCAATAAAGTGCTCAGTTTCTGTAAAAGGATGTGATGGTCAGTAAATCTCAAAAGCAGCACTGAGATCTAATAGAACAAGTACGAAAACAAGTCCGTTGTCTGATGCGAGCAGTGCGTTCGTAGCTTTACAAGTGCTGTCTCATGCTGTGATACAGCCTAATCTGACTAAAAATCCTCAAATAAACTATTATCTGTAAGTCGCACAACTGTTTTAACTGCTTTCTCTAGGATTTGGAAAGAAAAGGGAGGTTGAATATAGGCTAATAAATCTGGATCTAGAGTGGGCTTTTTAAAGAGGTTTGAATTAGCTCTTTATACGACTAAGCTTTTATAACCTATTACCAAGACAGATTGCTATATCTAATACAGGACTGCAAATTAAGGCAGAGCTTTCCTTAAGCAACCTAGTTGGGATCTGGAGACAAGTTGAAGGTTTAGATACAAATAATTGATGTGAGCTGGGGAAATTCGATGGGAGAAAAGGAGTCAGGTTAGGTTTGCAGCTGAGTCTATGGATCCTGTGACATAAATCAGTGTTGGTTGAGACAGATGCGTTGATTTTATCTCTAATGGTAAATTTTATCATTAAAAGTTCATAAAATCTCATTGCTGCTGAGGGTATAGGGATGTGATCTATAGAGCTGTGACTCTCTCAGCCTGGCTACAGTGCTGAAAACCTGGGGTTGTTCTGTCTCCTGTGTGTTCAAGTGTGGCTCGTACAGAGGCCTTTTATATCTTTGACACTATCTTGTGACTTCTTCAGTTTGGGCTTACTCTTTCAAAACTACATTTTGATGAGCAGGTTTGGAGTTGAACCATGAACTTGCCTGTTTCTCTTTATTGTTTTTCATTTTTTTAGAAGTGATGGGTCTGAGATTATGCGTAGTGAGTCTGCAACACTGTCTACAAGATGATCAAGCTGGGAGGGGTAGCTTCTGCTAAATTAAGATGAGGCACTGGACCCACAAGTTAGTAGAATCATTTCCTTGAATTTAACTACATTGTAGAAATAGCTACTGGTGTTATGGGAATCTTCTCTTCCAATGGCTGGTCAGCAGTTTGTCTTTCTGTGGGTTTAATTCTTCGTTTGCAAGCGGACCCACTGTACTCTCAAGCATGGGCGCTGTGTGAGTACCAGTGTAATAGTTGATTTAAATGGAAAAGAGCAGTTGCATCCGGGCGAAAAGGAAAACATCTTCATTACACATGGTGCAGCTCTACAGGAGGGCGTCCAGGGTACACAGCTATATGCAGCCTGTCAGGCCCACAATAGCCAGTGGGGCAGTGCCTGTGACTTATTGATGTGGGTACTGAATATGATGTTTTATAAGGCACAATTGTACCAGTACGCACAAATATTCAAGATTATTAATAAATCACAATTATCATGGATTATACAAAATTTCCAATACATAGTCAGGATGTTTTATGATATTATAATCTAATAGACTAAAAGTGATTAAAAGTCTGATAGACAGGATTCTGCTTGGAAGACTGTTACGTGTTCAATATCAATACCATAAGCTAAAACAAGATGGGGTGGCTGAAACAGTAGGTGGGTTTATTTACACTGAGAGAAGCCAATAATAATAATGAGGAAAAAGCAGAGCTAAAACATGTTGTTGACATCAACATGAATATTGAAATATATAATATTACTTTATCTGTTTTAGTATAAACTCGACGGAACTCTGAAAATTCAGATAAAGAAATCGAGTATAGACCAGGAGGACGGTACACTACAACAAATAGAACTGGCTTTGGTACTGGGTAGGACAAACTAAGAACAAGACTTTCAAATGAATTATGGTGAGTTTAGATTTAGGGTTAATTAGTAAAGTGGAATTGTGGCTCGACTCACCTCCCGCGGCCGGTGTCTTGGGGAATGTAGTGCTAATATGACTGGGGTGGATTCATTGAGACTATATCTCCTTCTGGCAGCCAGGTTTCAGTCAGACAGAATAGATCAGATGGTGATCTGATATCAAATCATTGCTAGTACAGCTTTTGGATAGAGAGATCTGATATTGGTAATCCACATTTATTTATTTTATTTTGCTGAAACATTTGGGGTGGCTGTGCTGATTTTATTAGATTATTGTGACTAACTCCTCTTTTGTTGACCTTGGTTAGTTAATTTAAATGGTGGGGCAGACACAGTCTCTATGGGGGTAATGGAGGTGACTGCTCTAAAGGAGGAGCTCAGAGGGCGTGTAGACTGCAGCTCTGTCTCCTGGCCCTGAACTCTGGATTGTCGGGGCTTTGGCTTCCCTATTATGTGTTTATGAACACTGTGAATCTCAAGTGAAACTCTGGTAACATACCTAGTCTTGCTTCATTGTAACTCTGAGGTTCTCTGCTCACACTCTGTCTGTCCTGTCTCTCCAAACATCATTTGTCTTTTGCATTTGGCAATAGTTTATAGATTAATATATTTATCAGTTTGGCATAAACGGTGAAAATCTGTCATTAGTTAAGCCTGATCTGATTACTAATTGAAACTTAAGGAGATACATATTTTTCCTACCCAGAACTGATATGGACATTAAGTTATTAGTTTAGTTTGTTATAGTTTGTTTTGACTGCAGATATTGGTGCACACCCACAATTTTTCAAATATTATACGATACACAACCCTGTCTCAACAACAAGGCATACTGCACATCTGACCTTGAACTGCTCAGTCCAGCCTCAGGTCAGAAAACTGTCCACAACTCAGGTGAGATCTCTAATGTGTACGTGCAGGGAAAACAGTGTTTTGTCAGCATGAAACACGTCTGCATTCTGAGACTAAATCTGGGAGCTCATCAGTGGTGGTGGGCGTGAGGAAACATCTGTCTTACCTGTTTGCCAACATATTACCTTTATCAAAACACAGTCCAAGGTCTACGCTGTTGATGTTTTCATTCTCATGAGAATGCTAGAAAGTGAGGTACAGGTACACTGCTGGTTTCTGTATGCCGTGTTTAATAGAGCCTGGCTGGGAGCTCTGACACGTTTTTCACCAGGCTGATCTCCCCACGTTCCACACTGTCTGTAGAGAAGGTCCTGCTACATAGAAGCATCTCTCTGATGCTGTGTCTGTACGATGTCCAGCATAAGATGGTTTTCTTGAACATGGTGTTCCTTCTGTACTTCCTGGTGCATCCTGAACAGACTCTGCTACACACAGAGTTTCACTGTCCTCTCTTCACAGCGTCAGCGTCACGATACCTGTGGTACACACACCATCATGTTGACCTGCCTGGTTTGACTTCAGCAGGAGACACACAGACTCTCTGCTCTGAGGGACCAGGACCTTCTTGTTCATGGTGCCTACACACTGAGACTCCTCTGCTGCCACTGTGGCACCCAGCCTGAGACCTTTTACTCTTCCTTGCATCATTGTTCTCCAAAATTGCATCACTCTTGTATATATATTTACACAAACCAGAACCCCTTAACAGTGCTATTAGGATTTGTTTCCAAAGGCTTTCTGTGAGACTGACTATAAATGTTTAACAGCATCTTGGAGTCAAACTACGAGAGGTTTCAATGAGGCTATTTATTAACAAATCACCATCTCAGCCTAGATTAGGGAATAATAGAATAACTTTTGATTAAATTGTGAAAATGGCCTGAAATCTACAATCAATAGCTCTGAGATAAATAAACTCTGTATAGAAATTACTTTGATACCCACAACTTGAGTATAAGTTTGGTTACAATATTTTTTGTTTTTCTCAAATTATGTAGAAATTGAAGATAGTATTTATTATGTTGGAACTTTTTTTTTTTTTTTCGAAGCCCTTTTCAAATCGTGATAATCTATTCAATGTAAACACATTAGTTTATAGTTAATAGTTTATACTAATATTAAGAAAATATTAAAATTCACCGAGGGATCAATACACAATTTCAATGAACCAACCACAGTCGGTTACAGTTCTTTTTGATCCTCCACTGTTTTTAGACTCACCAGCGAAAATATTTAATGCTTTGACTAAAGTTAGCTATCTCTTATATGACAATTCAATATTCAAAATCAATAACACAGGTGTGGTAGTGTGGTGTGGAGCAGTGCCTCTGTGAAGTTCATACGTGTTGATTCAGTCACAGTCGGAACATTGAGTCTGTAGACTAGGACCAGCAGCCACTCCAAATAAGTCCAGATCCTCACTTTTGTTTCAGTGTCAACAGGATTAACAACTTAAAACACTTGTTGTCATGATTATTCAGAACCAGATCGAGCAGATCGGTTCTTTGACCCACACCCAGAGGAGAGGATGGTTTTGCAAATCTGTTTACTGGTAAACTGTCATGGTGACATTCACACATCTCAGTGACATGATTGACAGGATCAAAATGTGTCACAAGAGCTTTAGTACACAGTCCACCTGTAACTATGAGCTGCAGCCTGTGGGTTTCACAGTGAGAACACAGCCAATCAGGTGACCATCCCAGACACTCAGACTGGCTCCCAGTCCTGTTGGTTGATGCTCCAAAGACAAACACTGTAGTCACTGACCTCTCTGATGACATGTACTGAAGGCATGTACTGATATGGAAACTGAACCACAACCGTGAGCCAGTTCGCTTTAATTCTGTCTGGCACATGATGCTCCTCACAAAGAATCACTCTCTCAACTGCTGCCAGTGATCTGTCAGTAAAGTCTCTGACCTCTCCTCTAAACTGGTAAAACTTGGTAAAAAATGAAGGAGAAAATTTCAGAATAATGATCTCAAGGAAAGCACCAAAAATATAGAGTCAGTAGTAGAATAGTAGAATATAGAGCCAAAAAGAAATCTTATTCAAGCAACAAATACTGTAATGAAGAAGGTTCAGACAAGAAAACAACAGTACATCACCAACGCTATCACAACCAATTCAAACTTCAGACAGAAACAAAAACAGTATTTCACCAAAACATACAAAGAAAATTTAAACTTCAGGCAGAAAAAACATCTGTACTTTACTAAAAGATACAGAGAAGATGACAGTTTCATCAGAGAAAATCAATAAATAATAAGAAAATCAATACTTCACCAAAAGATACAGGGAAAATGAAGAATTCAGGCAGAGGCAGCGATCTTATGTCACTCAGCGTCATGCACATGATCAATCTCTCAGGATAAGACACAGACAACTGATGAAACAAATAATGCGAAACAGATATAACAACAATCTTGCATTTAAAATTCTGCACAACATGAGATGTGCCATGAAAATAAAGAGGAAATACAGACGGATAAACAGACAAACCCGAGAAAGTGACCACAGTTTGATCAAAGAGGCCATATCTGTTTTCAGATCACATATAAAAGCCGGCCCCACTTACGTCTGCACTGTCTGTCATAAAGCTTCATTTGCGAACCAGGTGAAACTCTGTCAAAGGTCAGATTATGTCAAAAATGCAGAAGTGGCTGCTGAATGTCTGACAGGAAAATATGTTCATGTTTGTGATGACGGCTGCAGAAATGAACAGTGTAAAGTTCCTGATGAGAGAAAGGATGAATGGATCTGTCACACCTGTCATGATCACCTTAAAAAAGGAGCCATGCCCTCTCTGGCTGTAGCCAACAACATGGAGCTTGTTGATACATCTGATCGCCAAGTGTATTCCATTTGCTAAGATCATCCCACTTCCCAAAGGCAGACAGAGAGCAATACGTGGTAATGTGGTGTGTGTCCCATCTGAGGTGCAGGAAACAGTTGAAGCATTACCCAGACTGAGAAGTGAGTCTCAAGTCCTGAGAGTCAAACTGAAGAGACGACTGTGTTACAGAGGTCATCAGCTGTTCCAGACTGTCACCTGGTCTAAACTGCTACAGGCCCTGAATAAACTGAAACACATTCACCCACAGTATGAGGACATAAGTATCAGAGATGAGGCTGAGCTGTGTGACCCCACACTCCCTGATGATGAGGATGATGATGATGAATGAGGATGATCTGATGGAAATTGACAGGTTGGACAATGATGCACTTCATGAGGCAGAACATGAGCCTGATAATGAGCAGGATGTTGACATGTTGTCCTGTGTAAAAACCACTCAAAGACATGTTTCAGAAGTCTGGGCTCTGGTTGCAGATTTGGATTTCCCAAACCACCATGCAGAAAGACAATGATCATTAGACTTGATGATGATGATGATGATGATGATGATGATGATGATGCACTGGACCTGCTAACAGCAAAGACTAATCCTCCCTGAGTTTGGAGCAGCTCCTGGCTCGATGTCACTTAACAGTCGAGGAGTATCACCAGTGTCTGCGTAAGATAAACAAATCCTGTGCTGTGATACTGAAACGTGACCCAAAGGACTGCTGGGTAAATGGATATAATCCACATCTACTTGAGGCCTGGGATGCTAATATTGATGTCAGTTACATTCTCAATGCATATTCATGCATCATGTACCTCACCAGCTACATAACAAAGTAAGAGTCTAAACTGTCTGAGTACCTCAAAACAGTCATTCAGAACTCAAACAGGGACCATGTCAATGAATGTGATGAGATGAGAGAGGTCATGCAGGCTTATTCCAAAAAGAGAGAGATCAGTGCTCAGGAGTGTGTGACCCGTGCCTGTGGCCTTCACATGAAACAGTGTTCACGTGCTGTCGTGTTCATACCAACAGATGACAACCCACTGAAAATGAGTCTATACATTCCTTACCGCTCAGATCAGGAACTGAAAAGGCCTTTCTTACCCACGTACGAGTCCTTCTATAACAGCAGCTATGTGCAGTTGCCTGGTTCTGACCTTCCTGAGCCCGTCAGAGACGTTGTCAAACGAAACAAAGACAATTATGAAATGAACAGTAAAGAGATTGAGGAAGCTGTTGAAGAGTATGAGGAGAACAGAGGAGTGATTGATGAATGGTGTAACCTGGCACCTGAATCTGAAGCAGACAGGTTGGAGTGTATCTATGAACTGGAGGCAGCAGAGCCAGATCATGACAATGTTCAAGAAAATGTCCCAGACTACAGTCAACAGGTTAATGCTGTAACAGAGGCCAGAGCCATCAGAGAGCCCCCCGTCATTGATCCTGTGGTTTTACGTCACATGTACCAGAATCTGAACCAGAAGCAGGCCTGTGTATTCTATGCAGTGAGAGACTGGTGCATAAAACGTGGTTGTGGACTGAATCCAGAGCAGCTGTTCTTTTACATCAACAGTGGTGCTGGCACAGGGAAGTCACATCTCATCAAATGCATCTACTCAGAGGCATTGAAGATACTGAGCAAACTGCCCAGACATGCTGAAGAGGCTGACATATCAAGGCCCACTGTCCTGTTGACTTCTTTCACTGGAACCACAGCCTTTAATATATCTGGCACTACACTGCACTCTCTCCTCAAGCTGCCGAGAAGTTTGAAACCTCCATTTGTAGGACTGGGTAATCAGCTGGATGAGGTCAGAGCAGAACTTCTAAATGCTGAAATCATCATTGATGAAGTGTCTATGGTGTCAAAGCTCCTCTTTGCTGTCGGGAGACCTTTTCCTCTTTTGTGCACTATGAGCAGTCTAACCGTGTGAATAAGTTGTTTTGCAGTGTTTTGAGGGTTTATTCATTCAGAATGGCCAAATACTGTATTCTCTGAGCAGGAGATGAAAATTGAGAACTCAGTCACGTATGAAAGTTTCTTAATTCTATTATAATAAAATGCTCTTTATGGTTGAAACCCATAATTTGTTGACGTAAGACCTTTTCCTCTTTTGTGCACTGTATATCTAACTGTGTGGAATAAGCGAAGTTTTCGTAGTGTTTTAGGCTTATTCAGCTCAGAACACAAATACTGTACTGATGACTAAACTGAGAACCAGCCGGCCAACGGATGAAAGTTTCTTAATTCTATTATAATAAATGTTTTGCGGTTGAAACCATAATTTGTTGTCGAGACCTTCTCTTGTGCACTGTATGCGATCTAACTGTGTGAATACGGTTTTCGCAGTGTTTTGAGGGTTTATTCAGCTCAGAATGGCCAAATACTGCATTCTTGGAGCAGGAGATGACAAAACTGAGAACTCAGCCACACGACATGAAAGTTTAATTCTATTATAATAAACAAGCCTTATGGTTGAAACTTCCACAATTTGCTGTCGGGAGACCTTTCCTCTTTGCGCAATTGTACCGCGATCTAACTGTGTGAACAAGCTGCTTTTCGCAGTGTTTTGAGGTTTATTCATAGCCAGAATGGCCAATACTGCATTCTCTGAGCAGGAGATGACAAACTGAGAACTCAGCCACACGGACATGAGTTTTAATTTCTATTATAATAACAAGCCTTTATGGTTGAAACCCACAATTTGTTGCCGGAGACCTTTCCTCTTTTTGTGCAATTGTATGCGACTCCAACTGTGAACAGAGGTTTTTAGTGTTTTGAGGTTTATTCAGCTCAGAATGGCCAAATACTGCATTTCTGAGCAGGAGATGACAAACTGGAGAACTCAGCCACACGGACATGAAAGTTTTAATTTCTATTATAAATGCTTCCTATGGTTGAAACCCACAATTTGCTGTCGAGACCTTTTCCTCTTTGTGCACTATGAGCAGTCTAACTGTGTGAATAAGCGAAGCTGGGTAGTGTTTTGAGGATGCTTATTCAGTCAGAATGGCCAAATACTGCATCTCTGAGCAGGAGATGACAGCTGAGAACTCCAGCACACGGACATGAAAGTTTCTTAATTTTATTATAATAAACAAGCCTATGGTTGAAACCCACAATTTGCTGTCGGGAGACCTTTCTCTTTTGTGCACTGTGGCGCGCATCTAATCCGTGGAATAAGAGGTTTTCGCAGTGTTTGAGGTTTTGGTTCAGCTCAGAATGGCCAACACGCATTTCTGAGCAGGAGATGACAAAACTGGAGAACTCAGCCACTGGGACATGAAAGTTTCTTAATTTCTATTATAATAAATGCCTTTGCGGTTGAAACTCACAATTGTCGGGAGACCTTTTCCTTTACTGTATGCGATCTTAACTGTGTGAAGGTTTAAGCCGCAGTGTTTTGAGGCTTATTCAGCTCAGAATGGCTACCGCATTCTCTGAGCAGGAGATGACAAACTGGAGAACTCAGCCACACGGACACAGCTTTTTAATTTCTATTATAATAAACGTTTTATGGTTGAAACCCACAATTGCCGTCGGAGACCTTTCCTCTTTGTGCACTGTATGCGATCTAACTGTGTGAATAATAAGCCGCGAAAGTTTTGAGGCTTATTCAGCTCAGAATGGCCAAATACTGTATTTCTGAGCAGGAGATGACAAAACTGAGAACCCAGCCACACGGACATGAAAGTTTCTTTTAATTTCTATTATAATAAACAAGCCTATGGTTGAAACTCCACAATTTGCTGTCGGAGACCTTTTCCTCTTTGTGCACTGTATGCGATCAACTGTGTGAATAAGAGGTTGTCGGAAAGGTTTTGAGGCTTATTCAGCTCAGAATGGCCAAATACTGCATTCTCTGAGCAGAAGATGACAAACTGAGAACTCGCCACATGGATACAAAGTTTCTTAATTTCTATTATACTAAATGTTTTATGGTTGAAAACTCCATAACTATTGTCGGAGACCTTTTTCCCCTTTGTGCAATTGTATGCGATCTAACTGTGTGAATAAGCGGTTTTCGCAGTGTTTTGAGGTTTATTCAGCTCCAGAGAATGCAACACTTTGGCATTCTCTGAGCAGAGATGACAAACTGAGAACTCAGCCACACGGACATGAAAGTTTCTTAATTTCTATTATAATAAACAAGCCTTATGGTTGAAACCTACAATTTGCTGTCGGAGACCTTTTCCTCTTTTAGCACTGTATGCATCTTAACTGTGTGAATAAGAGGTTTCGTGAGGGTTTTGAGAGTTTATTCAGCCTAGAATGGCCAAATACTGCATTTGAGCAGGAGATGACAAACTGGAGAACCCAGCCACACGGACATGAAAGTTTCTCAATTTCTATTATAATAAAGGTTTATGGTTGAACCCACAATTTGCTGTCGTGGAGACCTTTTCCTTTTTGTGCACTGTATGCGATCTTAAGTGTGAACAGAGGTTTTCGTAGTGTTTTGAGGCTTATTCAGCTCAGAATGGCCAAATACTGCATTCCCGAGCAGGAGATGACAAAACTGGTGAACTCAGCCACATGGACATGAAAGTTTCAATTTCCCCATTATAATAAACAAGCCTATGGTTGAAACCCACAATTTGGTTGATCGAGACCTTTCTCTTTGTGCACTGTGGCGCGTATCTAATCAGTGAATGGGCGAAGCTGTGAGTGTTTGAGTTTATTCAGCTCAGAATGGCCAAATACTGCATTCTCTGAGCAGGAGATGACAAAACTGAGAACTCAGCCACACGGACATGAAAGTTTCTTAATTTCTATTATAATAAACAAGCCTTATGGTTGAAACCCACAATTTGCTGTCGGAGACCTTCCTCTTTGTGCACTATGAGCAGTCTAACTGTGTGGATAAGAGGTTTCTAGTGTTTTGAGTAGCTTATTCAGCTCAGAATGCACAAATACTGCATTCTGAGCAGGAGATGACAAACTGAGAACTCAGCCACACGGACATGAAAGTTTCTTAATTTCTATTATAATAAACAAGCCTTATGGTTGAAACCCACAATTTGCTGTCGGGAGACCTTTTCCCTCTTTTGTGCACTATGAGCAGTCTAACTGTGAATAAGCTGCCGTGTTTTGATATTTATTCAGCTCAGAATGGCCAAATACTGCATTCTCTGAGCAGGAGATGACAAATTGAGAACTCAGCCACACGTGACATGAAAGTTTTTAATTTATTATAATAAACAAGCCTTATGGTTGAAACCCACAATTTGGTTGTCGGAGACCTTCTCTTTGTGCACTATAGTCTAATTGTGTGAATAAGTTGCTCAGAGTGTTTGATATTATTCAGCTCAGAATGGCCAAATATTGCATTCTCTGAGCAGGAGATGACAAAACTGGAGAATCAGCCACACGGACATGAAAGTTTTTAATTTCTATTATAATAAACAAGCCTTATGGTTAAAACCACAATTTGCTGTCGGAGACTCTTTTCAAATTATGAGCAGTCTAACTGTGGAATAAGCGGTTTTCGTGAGTGTTTTGAGGGTTTATTCAGCCCAGAATGGCCAAATACTGCATTCTCTGAGCAGGAGATGACAAAACTGAGAACTCAGCCACACGGACATGAAAGTTTCTTAATTTATATTATACATAAAACCACAATTTGCTGTCGGGGAGACCTTTTCCTCTTGTGCACTATGAGCAATCTAACTGTGTGAATAAATGGTTTTTGAGGTTTATTCAGCTCAGAATGGCCAAATACTGCATTCTGAGCAGGAGATTAAAATCTGAGAACTCAGCCACACGGATGAAAGTTTTTAATTTTAGCTATAATAAAATAAGCCTTATGGTTGAAACTCAATTTGTTGCCGGAGACCTTTCCTCTTTGTGCACTAGTGAGCAGTCTACCAAAAATAAGCGGTTTTCTTTAGTGTTTTGAGGCTTATTCAGCTTCCGTGAATGGCCAAATACTGCATTCTCTGAGCAGGAGATGACAAACCGAGAACTCAGCCACACGGACATGAAAGTTTCTTAATTTATTATAATAAACAAGCTTTGCGTTGAAACCTACACCTGCTGTCGGGACCTTTTCCTCTTTTGTGCACTGTATACATCTAACTGTGTGAATAAGCTGGTCAAAAGTGTTTTGAGGTTTATTCAGCTCAGAATGCCAAATACTGTATCTTCTGAGCAGGAGATGACAAACTGAGAACCCAGCCACACGGACATGAAAGTTTTAATTTCTATTATAATAAATAAGCCTTATGGTTGAAACTCACAATTTGCTGTCGAGACCTTTTCCTCTTTTGCACTGTATGCGATCTTAATTGTGTGAATAAGAGGTTTTCAGTGTTTTGAGGGTTTATTCAGCTCTCAGAATGGCCAAATACTGCATTTCTGAGCAGGAGATGACAAAACTGAGAACTCAGCCACACGGACATGAAAGTTTTAATTTCTATTATAATAAACAAGCCTTTATGGTTGAAACCCACAATTTGTTGCTCGAGACTTTTCCTTCTTTGTGCACTATGAGTCTAACTGTGTGAATAAGCTGCTGCAGTGTTTGAGAAGTTTATCTGGCTCAGAATGGCCAACATTGCATTCTCTGAGCAGGAGATGACAAACTGAGAACTCAGCCACACGGACATGAAAGTTTAATTTCTATTATAAACAAGCCTTATGGTTGAAACCTTACAATCATGTCGGAGACCTTTCCTCTTTCAGTACTCATGAGCAGTCTAACTGTGTGAATAAGCGGTTTCAGAAAAGTTTTGAGGCTTATTCAGCTCAGAATGGCCAAATACCAGCCTCTGAGCAGGAGATGACAAACTGAGAACTCAGCCACGGACATGAAAGTTTCAATTTCTCATTATAATAAACAAGCCTTATGGTTGAAACCCACAATTTGCTGTCGGAGACCTTTTCCTCTTTGTGCACTGGCGCATCTAACTGTGTGAATAAGAGGTTTTCGCAGTGTTTGAGGTTATTCAGCTCAGAATGGCCAAATACTGCATTTCTGAGCAGGGAGATGACAAAACTGAGAACTCAGCCACACGGACATGAAAGTTTTTAATTTCTATTATAATAAATAAGCCTTATGGTTGAAACTCACAATTTGCTGTCGGGAGACCTTTTCCTTTTGTGCACTGTATGCCATCTAACTGTGTGAATAAGCGGCCGTGTTTTAGGTTTATTCAGCCCAGAATGGCCAACACTGCATTCTCTGAGCAGGAGATGACAAAACTGGAGAACCCAGCCACACGGACATGAAAGTTTTAATTTCTATTATATCAAGCTCATGGTTGAAACTCACAATTTGCTGTCGGGACTTTTTCTTTGCACTGTATGCTATCTAAACCAAAGACAGAGGTTTTGCGTTTTGAGTTTATTCAGCCTGAAATGGCCAACACGTACTTGAGCAGGAGATGACAAACTGGAGAACCAGTACGCTGATGAAAGTTTCTTAATTTATTATAATAAATGTTTTATGGTTGAAACCATAATTTGCTGTCGAGACCTTTTCCCCTCTTTTGTGTACTATGAGCAGTCTAACTGTGTGAATAAGCGGTTTTCGCAGTGTTTTGAGGCTTATTCAGCTCAGAATGGCCAAATATTGTATCTTCTGAGCAGGAGATGACAAAACTGAGAACCTGTGCCACACGGACATGAAAGCTTTTTAATTTCTATTATAATAAACAAGCCTTATGGTTGAAACCCCACAATTTGCTGTCGGGAGACCTTTTCCTTTGTGCACTATGAGCAGTCTATCCGGTGTGAATAAGCGGTTGTGTTTGAGGCTTATTCAGCTCAATTTGGCCAAATACTGCATTCTGAGCAGGAGATGACAAAACTGAGAACTCAGCCACACGGACATGAAAGTTTTAATTTCTATTATAATAAATGTTTTACGGTTGAAACCTTACAATTTGTCATCGAGACCTTTTCCTCTTTTGTGCACTATGAGCAATCTAACTGTGTGAATAAGCCGGTTTTCGTGAAAAGTTTTGAGGTTTATTCAGCTCAGAATGGCCAAATACTGCATACTCTCTGAGCAGGAGATGACAATAAACTGAGGTCCCAGCCACACGGACATGAAAGTTTTAATTTATTATAATAAATGTTTCCTATGGTTGAAACCCACAATTTGCTGTCGAGACCTTTTTCCTTTTTGTGCACTATGAGCAGTCTAACTGTGTGAATAAGCGGTTTTCGCAGTGTTTTGCTTATTCAGCTCAGAATGCACAACACCGCAGTATTCTTCTGAGCAGGAGATGACAAAACTGGAGAACCCAGCCACACGACATGAAAGTTTCTTAATTTCTATTAATAAACAGTTTTTATGGTTGAAACCCACAATTTGCTGTCGGGAGACCTTTTCCTCTTTGTGCACCAGAGCAGCCTAACTGTGTGAATAAGCTGGTTGCAGTGTTTTTGAGGTTTATTCATAGCCTAGAATGGCCAAATACTGCATTCTGACAGGAGATGACAAATGGAGAACTCAGCCACACCGGGATATGAAAGTTTTAATTTCTATTATAATAAATAAGCCTTATGGTTGAAACCACAATTTGCTGTCGGAGACCTTTTCCTCTTTTAGCACTGTATGATCGAATCCGTGTGAATAAGAGGTTTTCGTAGTGTTTTTGAGGCTTATTCAGCTCAGAATGGCCAAATACTGCATTCTCTGAGCAGGAGATGACAAAACTGAGAACCAGCTAATGGCTGAAAGTTTCAATTTATTGAGGTCATCAGTTTTATGGTTGAAAACCCACAATTTGCTGTCGAGACCTTTCCTCTTGTGTACCATGAGCAGTCTAACTGTGAATAAGTTGCCGCAGTGTTTTGAGTTATCTGCTCAGAATGGCCAAATACTTATCGAGCAGGAGATGACAAAACTGAGAACTCAGCCACACGGACATGAAAGTTTCTTAATTTCTATTATAATAAACAAGCCTTGTGGTTGAAACTCATAATTTGCTGTCGAGACCTTTTCCTCTTTGTGCACTATGAGCAGCCTAACTGTGTGAATAAGCGGTTTTCGCAGTGTTTTGATATTTATTCAGCTCAGAATGGCCAATACTACATTCTTCTGGAGCAGGAGATGACAAAATGGAGAACTCAGCCACATGAAAGTTTCTAATTTTATTATAATAAATAAGCCTATGGTTGAAACTCACACCTACGTCGAGACCTTTTCTCTTTGTGCACTATGAGCAGTCTAACTGGTGCAATGTTGCCGTAGTGTTTTGAGGTTATTCAGTCAGAATGGCCAATACTGCATTCTCTGAGCAGGAGAGATGCCAAACTGAGAACTCAGCCACACGACATGAAAGTTTAATTTCTAATATAATAAACAAGCCTGCGGTTGAAACCCACAAATTTGCCGTCGAGACCTTTTCCTCTTTTGTGCACTATGAGCAATCTAACTGTGTAACAAGAGGTTTTCGTGAGTGTTTTGAGTGTTTATTCAGCCCAGAATGGCCAAATACTGCATTCTGAGCAGAGATGACAAACTGAGAACTCACCACACGGACATGAAAGTTTTCAATTTCTATTATAATAAACAAGCCTTATGGTTGAAACTCACAATTTGCTGTCGAGACCTTTTCCTTTGTGCACTATGAGCAGTCTAACTGTGTGAATGCTTTGCCGCAGGGTTTTGAGTTTATTCAGCTCAGAATGGCCAAATACTGCATTCTCTGAGCAGGAGATGACAAACTGAGAACTCAGCCACACGGATACGAAAGTTTCTAATTTCTATTATAATAAATGTTTTATGGTTTTACAATTTGCTGTCGGGAGACCTTTTCCTCTTTATGCACTATGAGCAGTCTAACTGTGTGAATAAGCTGCTCGTAGTGTTTGAGGCTTATTCAGCTCAGAATGGCCAAATATCAGTACTTCCTGAGCAGGAGATGACAAACTGAGAACTCAGCCACACGACATGAAAGCTTTAATTTATTATAATAAACAAGCCTTATGGTTGAAACTCACAATTTACAGCCGGACTCTTTTCTCTCTCTTTTGTGCACTAGAGTAGTCTAACTGTGGAAATAAGCGGTTTTGTTTTGAGAAGTCATTCAGCTCAGAATGGCCAAATACTCAGCCTCTGGAGCAGGAGATGACAAACTGAGAACTCAGCCACACGCACATGAGTTTCTTAATTTCTATTATAATAAAATAAGCCTTATGGTTGAAAACTCACAATTTGCTGCCGAGACCTTTTCTCAGCAATTATGAGCAATCTCGTGTGAATAAGAGGGTTTTAGTGTTTTGAGGCTTGGTTCAGCTCAGAATGGCCAAATACTGCATTCTCTGGAGCAGGAGATGACAAACTGAATTCGTCATCGGACATGAAAGCTTCTAATTTCTATTATAATAACAAGCCTTATGGTTGAAACTCACAATTTGCTGTCGGGAGACCTTTTCCTTTTTTGTGCACTATGAGCAGTCTAACTGTGTGAAGGGTTTTCGTAGTGTTTTGAGGGTTTATTCAGCTCAGAATGCCAAATACTGCATTCTCTGAGCAGGAGATGACAAAACTGAGAACTCACACGGACATGAAAGTTTTTTAATTTCTATTATAATAACAAGCCTTATGGTTGAAACCCACAATTTGCTGTCGAGACTTTTCTCTTTGTGCACTATGAGCAGTCTAACTGTGTGAATAAGGTTTCGTGAGTGCCGAGGCTTATTCAGCTCAGAATGGCCAAATACTGCATCTTCTGAGCAGGAGATGACAAACTGAGAACTCAGCCACACGGACATGAAAGTTTAATTTCTAATACACAACAAGCCTTATGGTTGAAAACCCACAATTTGCTGTCGGAGACCTTTTCTCTTTGTGCACTATGAGCAGTCTAATCAGTGAATAAGCTGTCAGAAAGTGTTTTGAGAAGTTATTCAGCCCAGAATGGCCAAACATCGCATTCTCTGAGCAGGAGATGACAAACTGGAGAACTCAGCCACACGGACATGAAAGTTTCAATTTCTATTATAATAAATGTTTTATGGTTGAAACCCATACTTATGTCGGGTATCTTTCCCTTTTGTGCACTATGAGCAGTCTAACTGTGTGAATAAGCTAAGCTTTAGTGTTTTTGATATTTATTCAGCTCAGAATGGCCAACATCATCTTCAGAGCAGGAGATGACAAAACTGAGAACTCAGCCATTAATGGACATGAAAGTTTCTTTAATTTCTCTATTATAATAAACAAGCCTTATGGTTGAAACTCACAATTCTGTTGGCTGTCGGAGACCTTTTCTCTTTGTGCACTGTATGCATCTAACTGTGTGAATAAGAGGTTTCGCAGTGTTTGAGTATTATTCAGCTCAGAATGGCCAAATACTGTATTCTCTGAGTAGAGATGACAAAATTGGGAGAACCTGTTACACGGACATGAAAGCTTAATTTCTATTATAATAAACAAGCTCATGGTTGAAACCCACAATTTGCTGTCGGGAGACCTTTCCTCTTGTGCACTAAGACAGTCTAACTGTGTGAATAAGCGGCCAAGAGTGTTTTGAGGGTTTATCTAGCTCAGAATGGCCAAATACTGCATTCTCTGAGCAGGAGATGACAAACTGAGAACTCAGCCAACGGGACATGAAAGTTTCTTAATTTCTATTACACAAATGCCTTTGTGGTTGAAAACCCACAATTTGCTGTCGAGACCTTTTCCTCTTTGTGCACTGTATGCATCTAACTGTTTGAATAAGAGGTTTTCTTTAGTGTTTTGATATTATTCAGCTCAGAATGGCTAAATACTGTATTTCTGAGCAGAGATGACAAAACTGAGAACTCAGCCACACGACATGAAAGTTTCTAATTTCTATTATAATAAATAAGCCTTATGGTTGAAACCTTACAATTTGCTGTCGGGAGACCTTTTCCTCTTTGTGCACTCTTTGGTGAGCAACGAACTGTGAATAAGCGGTTTCGTGAGTGTTTTGAGTAGTTTATTCAGCCCAGAACGGCCAAATACTGCATTCTGAGCAGGAGATGACAAAACTGAGAACTCAGCCACACGGACATGAAAGCTTCTTAATTTCTAATATAATAAACAAGCCTTATGGTTGAAAACCCACAATTTGCTGTCGGAGACCTTTTTCCTCTTTTGTGCACTGTATATGCATCTAACTGTGTAACAGAGGTTTTCGCAGTGTTTTGAGGCTTATTCAGCTCAGAATGCCAACACGTATCTCTGAGCAGGAGATGATAAAACTGGAACTCAGCACACGGACATGAAAGTTTTCTTAATTTTATTATAATAAACAAGCCTTATGTGGTTGGAAACCTTACAATTTGCTGTCGAGACCTTTTCTCTTTTGTGCACTATGAGCAGTCTAACTGTGTGAATAAGCTGTTTTCGTGAGTGTTTTGAGAAGTTTATTCAGCTCAGAATGGCCAAATACTGCATTCTGAGTTATGAGATGATAAAACTGAGAACTCAGCGCTGATAATAGAAAGTTTTTAATTTCAACAGGTTAGCCGTTTTATGGTTGATACCACAATTTGCTGTCGGGAGACCTTTTCTCTGCACTATGAGCAGTCTAACTGTAGCTCAGAATGGCCAAATACTGCATTCTCTGAGCAGGAGATGACAAACTGAGAACTCAGCCACACGGACATGAAAGTTTCTTAATTTCTATTATAATAAACAAGCTTTATGGTTGAAACCCACAATTTGCTGTCGGGAGACCTTTTCCCTCTTTTGTGCACTAGCAATCTAACTGTGTGAATAATAGGTTTTCGCAGCTTTGTGAGCCTTATTCAGCTCAGAATGGCCAAATACTGCATTCTCTGAGTAGGAGATGACAAACTGAGAACTCAGGCACGCGGACATGAAAGTTTCTTAATTTCTATTATAATAAACAAGCCTTATGGTTGAAACCCATCATTTCCTGTCGGGAGACCATTTCCCTAATTAGGGGATGGTAAAGGGGAATATTTTGAAATGATGGGTCTTTCACTAACTTCACCTTTGACCCCAACATCTCCTTGTCTTTTTCTCTAAATCTGACATTGCCTTTGTACCCAACATCTCTCATTATCTTATTGTACTATTTTAGTTCCTTATGTTTATTTTTTGCCTTTATGTTTTTCATCCTGTTTTAGTCTGCAAAGTTTTTAGTTCCAGTGTTTCCTCATGGGGGCCTGCCTTACTGGGAGCTGTCTCTGGTCCACCATTGGGGGTGCTGCCCCGTGAACTGTTCCGGCCCGGGTGGCTAGAGGGCTCTGCACCTTGGTGCGGGGCCTCCTGTTTGCCCGGGTAGGGTTGGCGAGAATTTTTCAGGGGGGAACACTTTTTCAACCTACATTTTATTTGCTTCAGGCTGAACAATGGCCACTCCTACAGCGCTGAGAAATAATTTTTCTCTCACTAAAAAAGGGGCAGTTAATCTCAAAATCTAAAAAACAAACAAAAAACAATAGTGTAGTGCTGCGTTCATTTATTCAACTAAAACTTCAAGCATTTGTGTGAAGGACAGCAACAAGGGCTGCGGTGCACAGATAGCACAATACAGCTTAACTTCTATTGGAAACATAACATAACATAAGCACTGATGTCAAGCTGAACACTGAAGTAAACTTTCATACTAGGAGAGGTAGCTACAGCAGCAAGAGAGCACAAGGAGCAGCGCCGAGCAGTGTTACCCTTCTGCCTGGAAGTAACCAAAGTTGCTGTTAATGTGGGAGAGGTATGTGAGTGTGTGTGTGAGGGGGGGGGGGGGTTAACCACTTTTAGTAGAGTGGTAGGCGGTGTTTGTGGACTGTCTGAAACCTTCTTAAAACACTGTCCTTTCACTCATTGCAAAATTTCAGAGTAAAGTCCTTCTCAAATGCCAACTGGATCAGATTGGCCTTGCGTTGATGAAGCATAGTTAGGCGATGCTCTGTGAAGATATAAGAGTGGAAAATGAATTTTCACAGGACGCGGCTCCGAAAGTCAGGCCGTGTTTAAATGCTGTCAGGACGGTAGGCATTGCTTCCAGTGGTCTCTGGAACTGTTTCAAAATCTGTAAGGATTGAGAAATAAGGTTGAAATCAATATCATTATAACCATAATGATTGCACAGATAACAATATAAATTGTATGAAACATCATGTTGAACAATCAAATTACGTCTTATCTCATTGAACCAAATTGTGTTAGGTGTGATGTGTGATCTGTTTGACTGCCTGATGAAGGCTTGCTGCTGAAAAATATCAGTTTGTTTTAAAGGTCCCATATGACCATGCAATGACAATAAAGCATATTTAATCATTTTAAAGGAGACTTGTAGCTTTTTGAGATTTTTGAATACAATAAAAACATTACTGAACTTTTCTCTAGCCTTAATCACCTGTTTCATTGTCCACTTCTCCTCATATGGTGGAGAAGATTACTTTATTTGTGTCCTGAGGAAGTTGCGGGCAACCTCGAATTCAGAGTACACAGCAAGTGTCTTGGTGAGGTCAAGTAAAGGCTTCACTTTGCTGACATCCAAGAATGTGGCTTGCACAGGATCCAGGGCATTGAGTGCCTCCATCAGGTAACAATTATGTTTGTATGAAGCAATTTTTCATTTC